>CAJHQP010003176.1:0-71681 GCA_905132765.1 Moricandia arvensis | reverse complement strand
ATCCATGAAGCTTCTCATATCTCTGTGCAACCTCCGTCTCTTTGCCTCCATAGAATTCCACCGTGCTTGAGAAAACAAGGGGTTTAAAAGCATCCAGTTCCACCCTGACTCTGCCTTCGTTAACATCTACCTCCCCTTGTACCTCCCCAATAGCGTTACCAATACTCTTGAAAGTTGGCTCTGCCTAAAAATGGAGTGGCACTCCAAGCACCCGAACCCAGAAGATAATCTTGGAGGGATAATTAGCCTCCATCACTGGCTCCCAACGTACTGAAAGCAACAACAAGACAGAGGAACTAGAAGAGAAACAGAGTAAACTGAAGCTTTTCATTTATGTTTCTTGCTCAAAAGTCTATTACAATATAAGAGGTGTATTTATATAAAAACTGTAAAACCCTAGATGAATGCCTTGCTGGCAATTAGGTCTTTGATTCTTCATTGGATTCCAGTAGCTGAAAACGATTCTCTAACACTACTGGCCTCTGCAATTCGTATTGCTCAGGACCACAAGCTTTGTCCTTTTCTCTTCTTCTTGTTTCTCCTAAAGTAGCCGTTGCTTGTTGTTGTTGAGTCTGAATGGGCTTTAGTCTTTTGTCTTGTGAGCCCATGAAGCTTGTCTCAGCCCTAGCCATCTTCTCCATTTCGTGGCCCATACTCAAAGCAGCTGATTCCTTTTGTTGTTGTTCTGTTTCTGAAACAGAGCATGAGCTGTTCTTCTCTCTGATTCTCCATACCTTTGCCATCTTCTCTCTACTGTCAACATGCCCCCTCAAACTTTGTGTGGGAGAAGGGACCACACCAAGTTTGAATCTAAGTAGCTGGAAACTTTGTGTGGGCAGTGATTTAGTAAAGATATCTGCTAGTTGAAGTGCAGAAGGTATATGATGAACAATCAGGGAGCCTTGTGCCACCTTCTCTCTCACGAAGTGGAAGTCAACTTCGAAGTGTTTCGATCTCTTATGTAAAGCTGGTGTAGCAGAGAGATATACTGCGGAAAGATTGTCACAAAACAACTCAGGTGAAGAGGCTTGAGGAATTCCGATTTCAGTCATAAGATTGAGGAGCCAAACAATTTCTGCAGCAGTGTCCGATAGTGTTCTATATTCGGCTTCTGTGGAGCTGCGTGATACAGATTGTTGCTTTTGTGCTGACCATGATATGAGATTAGATCCCAAGAAGGTACAGAACCCACCAGTGGACCTTCTTGTATTAGGACAACCACCCCAATCACTATCACTATATGCTCTGACTTGAGAATCAGTTTGTGAAATGAAAGAGATTCCAAGGTTTGTGGTGCCTTTGAGATACCTTAACACTCTCTTTAAGAGATGGAAGTCAGCCTCAGTTGGAGCATGCATCTTCTGGCATATATAATTAACTGCAAACTGAAGATCTGGCCTGGTGAGAGTGAGATACTGCAACTTTCCTGCCAAGCTTCGAAAATATGTAGGTTGAGAGAACAACGCTGATTCATCCGGAAACTCTATTAAGTTGCAGAGGCAAGGGTGTTGCAACTGGAGTACAGTCAGACATTCCAGCTATGTGTAACAGATCTTCAGCATACTTTTCTTGACTTAAGAACATCCCATTCGAAGTAAAATGAGCCTGCAGTCCAAGAAAATAATGAAACTGTCCCAAATCTTTCATTCTGAATTCTTTGTTTAAGGCTTCAATAAGTTTGCTGATGAGATCACTGTTGCTTCCAGTCAAAGCTATGTCATCTACATAAAGAAGCAATAGAATCACATCTCCATTTTTGCGATAAATGAATAGAGAAGGATCTCTCATGCTGCAACTGAATCCAAACACCAGTAAGAAATCACTGAATTTATTAAACCAAGCTCTAGGAGCTTGTTTTAGTCCATAGATTGCTTTGTTGAGCTTGCAAACATGAGCTGGTTTCTCAGGGTTGATAAACCCTGGAGGTTGATGCATATATACAGTTTCAGTTAAATCCCCATATAGAAAAGCATGCTTGACATCTAGCTGTTTAATCTCCCATTTGTTCACTGTCGCTAGATGTAGAATAGCTCTGATTGTGGGAGACTTTACTACTGGACTGTATGTGTCTAAGTAATCAATACCCTCCTCTTGATCATATCCTTTTACCACAAGGCGAGACCTGAGACACTTCAGAGAACCATCCGCATTTAACTTCACACGAAAGACCCATCTGCAGCCAAGTATGTGCATATCAGGTTGATATGGCACAAGCGTGAAAGTATCAGTTTCATCAAAAGAAACCATTTCTTCAGTCATAGCTCCTTTCCAACCAGGATCCTTGAGAGCCGCAGTCACTGTCTTCGGTTCAGCAGGTGTCGTAGTGACAGTGAAAAGAACATAGCGAGGGTTGGGTTTGGTGATGCCTGCTTTTGATCTAGTAACCATAGGGTGTTGTGATACAGTAGCTTTGTGAGACGCTTTCCTTGCACTAGAAGTCAGCAGCTCTCTATCGGAAACGTCTTGAAGATCTTCTTCTTCAGGATTAAGCAAAGCTTCAGATGGTATAGGCCTTGCGGATGAGGAAGACTCTGCACTTAAAGCATTTTGTAGACTCACCGAGGGCAGAGAACCAAACTGAACTTGAGAAAACCGAGCAGGAGTTGTAACTGAAGAAGATTCATTTGACTGATCCACTGTAGTAAACTTAGAGGTAATAATATCAGCAGAAGACTCTGAGACTGATCTTGAGACAGAACCTGAGTTATGTCGAGGTACAGACTGTAGCGGAGGAGCTCTGAAAGAAGATCCAAAGGTAGTAGTTGGAATAGTTGGCATACCAGAAACCCGAGATGAAGAACTAGATTCTTGAACAGGAGCTTGGCTCAGAAAACTTTGTTGCCAAGCTGAAAGTAATGGTGTAGACTGTTGATGATTGTGCAGATGTGAATACACAGAGGCGAATGGGTATATTTGTTCATCAAACAGAACATGCCTGTTGATATATACTTTGCCAGTAGGAGGATAAAGACATCTATACCCTTTGTATTTCTCATTATAGCCAATAAACACACATTGTAGAGACTTAGGATCCAGCTTGTTAGAGGCATAAGGTCGCAGTGAAGGATAGCATGCTGAACCAAAGATCCGAAGTGCAGTATACTCAGGTTTTCTGTTGTGCAAAGCCTCGTATGGACTCTTACGATCAGCCAGAGTTGAGGTAGGTAAAAGATTACCGAGAAAGCATGACGTAAAGAAAGCTTCTACCCAATATTTTTGAGGAACCTTTCCATCAAACAACATAGACAGTCCAAGCTCAGTGATATGTCTATGTTTCCTCTCTGCAATTCCATTTTGTTGAGGGGTATAAGGACATGAGATCAGTTGTTTGATTCCATGAGTGGCAAGATGAGAGATAAAATTATTGCTTGTAAATTCACCTCCTCCATCACATTGAAACATTAAGATCTTCTCATTATGTTGTTTCTCAACCAATGTTTGCCACATAATGAAGATTTGGAAGAAGTCTGATTTCTGTTTCAGAGGATAGAACCAGCAGTAACGTGAGAAGTTGTCAACAAAGATCACATAGTACTTGAACCCCTGAACTGAGTCAATAGGAGAAGGTCCCCAAAGATCACAATGAACTCTCTCAAGAGGTTTACTAGAAACATAAATGGAACTAGAAAAAGGCAGCTTAGTACTTTTGCCAAGTTGACATGACTCACAAATCTTGGACACACTTTTATTTAAGCTAATGACTTGACTTTTGGATAGAGTTTGAAGAATCTCAGCACTTGGATGACCCAATCTTCTATGCCATATCTCTGCACTCGCTGCAACTTGTCTTGCAGTATAGAAGACAGTGAAGCTTGAGTTCTCCAAAACATAGAGGTCCTTATGTCTGCTTCCTTGAGTCAGGATTTGCTTGGTTAACTTGTCCTTAACATACACACCATCACAGTCAAAGATAAACTCACAAGGAAAGTCAATTGTCAGCTTTGACACAGATAATAAAGATTTCTCAATATTAGGACAAACCAAGACATCTTTCAGAGTTAATATACCTGAAGAACCTGAGGAAGATTGCAAAGGAACAGACCCTGTATGTGTTATAGGCAGAAAATTTCCATCAGCCACCATAACTGAATCATTTCCGAGGTACGGCTGTGATATTTGAAGATTCTGCTGAGAGTTGGTGACATGAGCAGTCGCAGCTGTGTCTGGATACCACTCTGCACCATTGTAAGTCTGATCTGTAGAGGGAGGATCATTGGAGACGTGTAAAGCAGCCATGGCTGCAGGTAGATTATCACTTTGATAAGATATATCAAAGCGTCTGTAACATTTTAAAGCATTGTGCCCAAAACGTCCACAAATTTGACAAGTAGGACGAGTTGACAAGTCTCCTTGAGAAGGATTACTTGAGGAAGAAGTCTGTTGGTGAAAACCTCTGCCTCGTGTAGAATATCCTCTGCCTCTGCCATAACCGAATCTACCATTGCTGCTTCCTTATCCGCGGTATTGAGTGAAGTGGGGAGTCTGTTGAGTATAGTTTGCAGTCTGAGAGAAAGTCTGGTCATTTGCAGAGACATGAAAAGCTAGATGAGGAGACACTGAGGTCTGAGAGCTGTCATAAGATTTGAGTCTATCATCAAAACCAGTGAGACGTGGAACAATGTCGTCAAAGGTAGGAGCGAGAGGAGAATCCATGGCTCCTTCAATGCTGGTTTTGATTGGTTCATACTCACGCCCCAGTCCTTGCAAAGCTGCAAAGATCTTCATCTTCTCAGGTACAGGACTGCCAACAGAGTTCAACTGGTCGCATAATCCCTTGATTTCCTTCAGATAATCTTCCATTGTTTTGTTGATTTTAGACACAGTTTGCAAACGTCTTTGTAACTCAAACAGACGAGATGAAGAGACACGGTTGAAGTGATTTCCAAGAGAGACCCAAACTTCCTGAGCAGTGTGAGCACCAAGAACTACACTAAGTATATCTTCAGAGAGAGAACCAACCAACCATGCTTGAACAATCTGGTCAGATCTGACCCACTGTTGATGGTCCGGATTTGGAACATCTCTGTGACCTCCAGCGATGTTTGGTACATGTATTATCGCAATAGGCTCAGGGTTTGCTCCATTAACAAAGCCAAGAAGACCAACACCAGAGAGAAAAGACTCAAACTGACGCTTCCAATGGATGTAGTTGCGTTCAGTGAGCTTTATAGTAACACAGTTTGAGATATTGAGAGAAGGTTGAGCGTATAGATCCAGGGCATTGTCCATGGCTCTGATACCATAGAGACAAGATGGCGAGTGTCTGGAGAATCAAAGAGAAGAACAGCTCATGCTCTGTTTCAGAAACAGAACAACAACAAAAGGAATCAGCTGCTTTGAGTATGGGCCACGAAATGGAGAAGATGGCTAGGGCTGAGACAAGCTTCACCAAGAATGAATTGGGCTCACAAGACAAAAGACTAAAGCCCATTCAGACTCAACAACAACAAGCAACGGCTACTTTAGGAGAAACAAGAAGAAGAGAAAAGGACAAAACAAGTGGTCCTGAGCAATACGAATTGCAGAGGCCAGTAGTGTTAGAGAATCGTTTTCAGCTACTGGAATCCAATGAAGAATCAAAGACCTAATTGCCAGCAAGGCATTCATCTAGGGTTTCACAGTTTTTATATAAATACACCTCTTATCTTGTAATAGATTTCCAAGCAAGAAACATAAATGAAAAACTTCAGTTTACTCTTGTTTCTCTCCTAGTTCCGTTTGTCTTGTTGTTGCTTTCATGGTATCAGAGCATGAGCTGTTCTTCTCTTTGATTCTCCAGACACTCGCCATCTTGTCTCTATTGTCAACACGTACGATGGATAGCATCCATAAATCAAAATGAAATGGTCTCATTCTTAAAACCTCACTGATATCTTTCTCGTTATCAAAATCAAACTGAAATTTACCTAAACCCAGGTCAGCTCCAATCACCCTTTCCTCAACTTGCCAAATCTTTAGAAGCCTGGACAGGAGGAGCTTCATGTCCAGTCTCTGTGGATTCATACACCTCCCAATAAGTGTTTTTTGCGTAACCAGAGATCAATGAAGAGTTATCAAACACCAGCACCTTAATCTTTAAACGCTTGCTTGGGACCTCAACCTTCTTGCCACCCAATTTCACATACCACTTTCCTTGAGACATAGTGAACATAAAAAAAAAAAAAAACACGATTAAACGATAGCAAAAAGGGGTAAAAAGTCGTAGAACACGAAAGGTGAGTGTGGTATCGTATTGGATAAACCAGAGTAATATATATACTATGATAGAAGTCGTGCTCGATTAAGTTGTTAAAAAATTGGAGGGATCTGGAGGACACTGGAAGAATATTCCATTGAGAGCAACATTCATTACCAGAAATTCGATAATCCCTTGATGTGAGATAATCTCTCTTCTCTTCAATCCCTGATACACCTTCCTCAAAGGATCCGTTATGGAAAGAAACTCCCTTATGTACCCGAATGGACAAAACCTCTCGTATAATCCCATTTCCTTCTATAATTTTTGTGTCCCTCCTTTCCTTACCTCAACTCTTTCGAAATCTTCTTGAACGATTGTCGCAGAAGATCTTATCCTTCCTCCTTTGAAAACAGATCCCAATCGGCAAAAATCCTGTAAATCTCAAAACGAGATCCATATCCACGATGATACTCCTCTTCTAAAACACTGGAAATCTCATAGATCTCAATGGAGATCCTCCAATTCTCCCAAATCCGCATTATGAAATCCTAGAAGGATATCCCTCTTCTTGTCGCCCAAAGAGAGAACATTTTTTCAATCACTGCTCTCTTTGTTTTTAGTTTACTGATACTTTTAACATTCAAAAAAAAAACTAATCAGTTTAACAACCTAATCAATTAAAATTATTGTTACATAAACCTAAACTATCTAAACTAATATTAAAATAAAAAAAATAAAAAACATATTTTTCTAAAGGTGGATTTTTCCAGCAACTATTCATCCACGAGGTGTAATTTTGATAGCCTCTAACCAAGTTATGCTATAAACTCTAAGGCTGCTTGGCTTGAGAAGCTAAGATGAAAGGTTTGAATTTGTTGTATCTTCTTCACAACGGGATCAAACCAGTCACATTTGAAGAGGAGGCACTTCAACTTCAATAACCCCAGAAATTCCACTTCAATAATCTCTTACAAAATACCGTAAAAGTCCGTTTCGCCTTTCACACATATTCCGTAATTACTTGTTTCCCCCCGTCTCCCATACTCGTATGCATGAAAGGTAAAACCTCGTGTGAAATACATAGGTGATGTGGTGAACCTTTACTATTGGACCTTGGACCAAATCGTGAAACCATACGGGTAGTATGGATCATCCCAATTAACCTACAAAAAGTAACAACGTTACAAAAAAGTAACAACGTTAGAAATGCATATTATACTATAGTGTTTACCACTTCACAAACGTTAATATTGGAGTGGTCATATATACTACCTGAGTCTTTAACCACTTGAAAAAGTGTTGATATTTCCATTTGTCCAGTTCAGTTGCAGATATTTTAGATATTTCTTCTTTATCTTGCATAATAAACAAGCTGCAAAAATCACAATGATAATTAACATACACATTTTACAATAGTTTCGATATATAATACACTTAAACAATGTATATTTACCTTTCAAACAAATGCGCCACTGCATCCTCGCAGTTAAGCAGAATATAAGTGTGGACATTATGCTTATCCTCTTCACTAGACCACCATTCTTCTCTCAATTACCACCAAACTCTCCAATTTGGCAGAAAATACCAGGAACAACGTCAACTGTATATGTTGGCACGACTCCACCATCACCATATCTTTTCAGAATTATCTTCTTAGTGCAAACTGTTGGTGCAAAATAGTATGATGTGAAGTGCGATGTTTATGGTGTCAAACTCCAGCAACTATTGAACCTTTCACCTTTGAAATTTTTTTGCTTTTCCTTTCAGATATTTCAATGGAGCACTCATACGGATATATCCATCCGTAATATAGATTTATAATATTTACATGAATTACATATTTACTTAAAATGACATGTATATATATATATAACTATTTATTGTTTATATAGTAATTTATTGTTTCGTATGCATTAGTTATTTATGTATATATGTATTTGCATTATTGAATTTGTACTGAAAAATGTTATCTCTTAATGTGCATGAAATAAAAGAAAAGAGATATTTATCGCTTTATAAATATTTTATAGAATAATTTTAACATTGTACACTTTATATTTTTAATAAGAATTTGTACTGAAAAATATTATCTCTTAATGTGCATGAAATAAAAGAAAAGAGATATTTATCGCTTTATAAATATTTTATAGAATAATTTTAATATTATACACTTTATATTTTTAATAATTTGTTATTATTGTTTGAGAATACTAATACTGAAACATTTGTTATTAATTTTTAAATAATAATAAAGCAGGATTACAAATTAAAAAATAAAATAAAAACTGTATTATATATATATATATGTATTATATGTTATATTGGTTAAACAAATAGTTTATTGTTTGATTATTTCAATTATATATATCCATGTTGAGATTTATATCAGTCTATTCACTTAATCTACAATAACATATAAATAGACAAATGGATAAGATACTGTATAAGTAATTTTTTTTTTTTGACATCAAGCGACAATTCTATTAATCAGACTTGAGGTGGTCTGGGAAGCCAGACCAGAATAGAACTACCAACAAAACATAAATCTATATGAAAAGTAGGAGCAGTTTTGGCCAAAGCATCAGCAACTCCATTGTGAGCCCTCGGAACATGGCAAATCTCAAACTCCGGAAAACAGATCATAAGGGTTTTAATAGCCTCCAGCTCCGTTGCAAATCGCAACCAAGCCTGTGGATCCGATATCATTGCGATAAGGTCCTTGCAATCCGTACCAAAGCGTTGACAGGACAAGTATTGAAGCATACATTCTAGCGCCCATCTAAAAGCTTCGAGCTCGGAATGAAGAGCAGTCTCGCGCTTCCTCAAATTTCTCGTCCCCAATAGCTCAATCTTCCCATCAACATTTTTCCACACCCAACCACAGCCGCTATACTGATCAGTGTCGGTCCAAGAATCATCCACTAAGCAAATATTCTCTAGACATATGGTCTGAGTCTCAGCAATACAAGGTACTTGCGGATTCTGGCCAATATTATCATTAGCACTAAACCAAGCAAGACATTCACTTTCTGCAAATCTTGCCAACTCCATAGGATCTCTGTCAATCCCCCTAAAACGTTTGTCATTCCTGGCCTTCCATATATACCAAATTATCCATGGGTATGGATCTCTATGTGACGCAGATGCAATAAACTCCTCCTTCCGCCAAAAAAGGTAATCTATATTTGCAAAGATACTAAGCAATGGAAAAATATTTTGTCCCGAAGGCGTCGAGGATAATGCCCAGACTTGCAAGGCAGGAAGACACTCAAAAATAGCATGAGTGACAGTTTCTTCCGGCTCTCCACACCTTGGACAGATATCATCACATCGCATATTCCTGTAATTCAGGTTCCGAGTAACCGCGACGTGTCCGGTTATCAACTGCCACATAAGATGGCGCATCTTGGGAGGAGTTTTGACTTTCTAAACAAAGGCTTGGAGATCAGTTATGTCAGGTTCACATACCAAGCTTTTGTTATCCTTCCTCAGGAGATGACGGGCCACCTTATAACCTGATTTGACAGTATACTGGCCAGTTTTAGTATAGCTTCAACAAAAAGAATCTCTATGGTACATTGTGCTTATGACTAAACTTAAGGGGTATGTCGGCCGGATGGACATAATTTGTCAGCAGATCAATGTCCCAATCCTTTGAATCTGGATTTATCAAATCACTGACTCTCAGGTTTGGGTACAAAACAGAGCCAGATGGGTTAGCCGGACGAGCCGGTACAGTCGGGATCCAGAAATCCTCCTACACATTAATTTCGTGTCCAGAATGAACCTTATGCCTAATGCCCAGTAACAACAGTTCTCGCGCCGCTGAAATGCTAGTCCACACATAGGATGGGCTGCTGGTCGAAATTGAGCGCAAAGGGAACTCATTTGGTAATACCTCCCCTTAAGCACCCTAGCCACCAATGAATCCGGGAATTGAACTAGTCTCCATAACTGCTTGGCTAGTAAGGCCAAGTTGAATTCATGGATCATACAAAATCCCAAACCTCCCTCACACCTAGGTTTACATATCTTTTCCCATTTAGCCTAGTGAATATCTCTCTTTGAGGGGTTTGAACTCCACCAAAATTGTGCGATGGCACTTGCGAGCTTTTCACAGACCTCTAACGGTAGGAGAAATGTAGACATCACATATGTGGGTAAAGCTAATAGAATAGATTTAATTAGAACCTCCTTCCACCTTTCGATAGCCATCTCCCAGTCCACCCGTTCACTCTATGCATTAATTTGTCTTTAAGGAAAGCAAAAAGTTTGCATTTTGAACCACTAATATCCTCTGGAATTCCCAAATATGATCCTATCCCTCCTTCATTTTGGATTCCTAGCTTATCTTTAATCAGTTGTCTCGTTGAAGCATTTATCTTCTTGCCAAAGAGCAGAAAAGATTTTTCAAAGTTAATGCACTGGCCCGATGCTTTCCCATATTTCCTAATCTCTTTCATTACTTCCTCACATTCACGGGGTTCTGCCTTACAGAAGAAAAGGTTATCATCAGCAAAGAGAAGGTGAGATAACGGGGATGCGCGTAACACGCGCATCCCCGTTATCTTTTCTTGGTTCTCTGCATGATTAAGAAGGCTAACGAGCGCTTCCGTGAATATAATGAAAATGAAAGGAGACAAAGGATCTCCTTGACGTAGGCCCCTTTCCAAAAAAACATTTCCTCTTGGATGACCATTTATAAGAACTTTGTACCTCACCGATGATATACACCGCATGATCCAATCAATCCAAAGTTCCGAAAATCCCATTTTTTGCATAATAGCCAGGACGAAAGGCCACTCCATTCGATCATACGCTTTGCTCATATCAGTCTTAGTGGTCATCCTCTTGTTGCGACCGTTTGGTTTAGTCCTCTATGTTATATTTTTGATATTCTTTTAGGAATATTAGATTGTAATCTTTTTGGTTTGTCTGGTTACTAAATATTAGGTAAACTTTCATTCAAATATCAAGGAAAATTGTCAAAAATACCACTTTCCTTGTATTACTTTTCAAAAATACCTTAATCCCTTTTATCCTTGTTTTTAAGAGGAAAAAACACACTTATAACCCTTGGATTAATTAATCTAAGATTTAGGGTTTAGAGTTAAGGAGTGGTGTAGGGGGTAGGGATTTAGAAATGTAAAATTTAGGATTCTAATTAATTTTTTTTTTAAATTGCCTCTTAAAAAAGTGGTATTTTTAAGAATATCTCTTTAATGAAGGTAAAAATGAAAAGTGGTACAACAAAATGGTAAACTTGAAATTCTACCAAATATCAATCATGTGATATATATTGGGAATATTTCGTGGAATTAATAGAGATGTGGAGTTCTTGTTCTTCTCACATCGATTAAAACCAAAGATAACCACAACTTATAATTTAATGTATACCATATACAAATTATCAAAACAATGGTTTAGTCACGAGAGGGTATATTATAAATCAGACTATAATTCTGGTATGTATATCTTATGAACTTTAAAATATGTAATAGTGTTTGCAGTTAAATAAATATTTGTTAACGATGAACCATGTATATCTTTTTCATGATTAATAATTGCTCAGGATTTTCAAAGTCCGAATGTACAAACTCGGAGTCAACCCGCTGATCTTACGTAACAGACAGACTTTCTTGTGTGGTTTGATTAACAGTTTAATAGAATTGACGTTTTTTGTTAAAATAGAAGGTGGTTTCGATATATTCTAATGGTATAATGATAAGTGAGTTTTATTTGTTTGAGAGAATCGTGTTTTAAGGCTCAAACCAAGGCAAAAGTTATGTCTGTTTGAGAGAATCGTGTTTTAAGTCTCATACCAAGGCAAAAGTTATGTCTGTTTGAGAGAATCGTGTTTTAAGGCTCAAACCAAGGCAAAGTTATGTCTGTCAATTTAATTAGGATTGAACTTCGAGTTTACCATTTTTGTTGTACCACTTTTCATTTTTATCATTATTAAATAGACATTTTCAAAAATACCACTTGTTTAAGTGGTAAATTTTTGGGATAATTTCAAGTTTACTATTTTTGTTGTACCATTTTTCATTTTTACTCTCATTAAAGAGACATTTTCATAAATATCATCTTTTTAACAGACAAATATTTTTAAAATTAGTTAAAATTTTAAATTTTACATTCCTAAACTCTACGCCACCCTACCCCCACCCTTCAACTCTAAACCCTAAATATTAGATTAATTAACTCAAGAGTTATAAGTGTGTTTTTTCTCTTAAAAAGTAAGGGTAAAAGTGATTAAGTTAAAAATGAAAGGTGGTACAAGGAAAGTGGTATTTTTGACAATTTCTCTAATTTTTTTTAAAATTAATTAGAATCATAATTTTACATTCTTAAACCCTACCTCCACCTACACCACCCCTTAACTCTAAACCTAAGTATTAGATTAATTAACTCAAGGGTTATAAGTATATATTTTCATCTTAAAAAACAAGGATAAAAGTGATTAAATTATTTATGAAAAGTGATACAATAAAAATGATATTTTTGACAATTTTCCTTTAATTAGGGTTGTTTAGTAATATTTTAAAATTACGGTATTTAATGTCAATGACAGAAGATTGTAAATATTAAAGAAAACTCTAGGTTAAGTGCAATTTGTACTTCTGTTTTAATAATTTAGATATATATATATATATATATATATATATATATATATATTGTTGTGGTGATATATGAGTTATTAATAACTACTATATTTCAAAAATATTTCAAATATATATATATATAAGAGAATTTACATGTTACCGTTAGGTTGATAGATACCATATTTTTCAAAATCCATATCATTTTTTGTTGACTATAAATATGGTAATAACATATAAGATAATTTATATATCAAAATATCTATATTATTAAAGCAAAATCATAGTAGGAATTCTGCCCTTGGTTTTTTGAAATTATTTACAACGCCCATGTCACTTTTTTTATGGAAAAATTTTAATTATTTTTGCCATCTATATATTCAACTAATAAGAAACAAATGCGTATTTTATAGTAGCTTGGAACCATATATGGTGTAGATTTCGATCAAGAGATTAATATCAATTATTAGTTTTATATTCTTTAGCAATTTCAAAAGATATGATGGCACTAATAATATAGGGATTTCCTAAACTAAACGATTCTTATGCTAAATATATTTGTCCATTTGGTCATTAAATCGTTAAAAATAGAGCAATATACTACTATAAATAAAAACTTTATTATCGTAATATACATTATCAGTATGACTTTTATTCCAAGCGAAACCGAAGTCATGTCTTCTATTATGCAAATCGTGATGCTTTACATAACATAGGTACGTTTTCGCATCATTGCTTCGATTGAATAAGAACGACTTATGAACAGTCTGTTTTTGTTTTCTTTTTGTTACAGACGTGATGGGTCAGGTACTTGATTTGGGAGAGCTAGAAACAATTCAATGTTCATGTAAACCAAAGATAAAACTCGAGTTTACTCTTAGAGATATCAAGTAAGTACATTTTTCATTTATATGCTTAGGAATGTATTGGTTATCAATCGAGTTTTGTTGCAGTTGTGATTTCTCATGTTATGGATTTAGGGGAGCTGGAAAAAAATCAGTGTTCATGCAAACCCAAGATGAAACTTGAGTTTACACTCCAGGACATCAAGTGAGTACTTTTTAACTCTCGAGTTTCTCCTAATTCATTAACTGCAAAAACTAATTGTGAATTGTCGTTTTTGATCAGATCCCAAGATACAATATTGTTTGAATAAATCTTCGCACATGCATGATTCATATCTGAAACATCACTATTCAAGATTGAGGGAAGGGAACTGAGTTTTACATAAAGATAGAAGAAATCGAACATTACCTTCACATGTTTGTTCCCTGAGGCAACGAAACATGCTTTGAATCTTTCAATAGTACCATCGGACCTGTACTTCACAGTGTAGACCCACTTATAACCGATGGCTCTTTTCCATGGAGGAAAATCAACAACATCCCATGTTCGATTTTCTTCCAGAGCTACAACTTCAGCTCCCATTGCTTTCTGAACTTGTTCATCTAAGACTGCATTCTTAAACGTTTTTGGTGGAGTTATCTTACCAGTGGAAACCTGATATGTTGTATTTCTTGCCGAGAAACGACCATAGCTAACATAATTCGAGATCGGGTACAGAAACTATGTGTTCTTCTTAGTAGAGGTTGTGAGAAGTCGTGTTTGAGCTGAATTGGTGACAAAATTCTATTGTGTAACAGACTGAGTACGTTTGCGGTGACCTTGTCCTAGCGCAGGCTCTTGAATGACTGTATTTTCATTTCTATCGTGGCTGTCGTGGATTATAAAGTCGAAGAAAATGGTAGAACAATGGTTGATGCTTGGGCCGTGTATGTTGTATTAGTGGGCCTAATATTAGACTGATCTTTATTACTTCTATTTGGGTTTGAAATCTCTTACGGGCCCATACCAATAGAAACTATTATTCTTTGTGCTTCTTCTTCTTCAGTAACAGCGATAGTTGAGAGATGTTCTCACAGTTGTTGATTAGTAGTCTTCATGGTCTTCTTGTGAAATTTTCGCGAAAGGGAACTCAATCTCACAAAATATTGCATCCCTTGAGATGTAGAATTCTTGTTTTTCCAAGTCAAACAACCTCCATCCCTTCTTACTATGGGTAACCCATAACTACACATATGTTACTATGTTGTTCAAACTTAGCGCCTTTTGTTGCTTGGTTATGGGCATAACAACGACTTCCAAAACTCTTAGAAGATCTTAGTTAGGAGCTTTATTATGAATCTTCTTGTATGGAGTTACAACACCGAGAACCGAGCTTGGAGTTCTGTTTATCAAGTACCAGCAGCAAGGATTCACTCACCTCAGAATTCAATCGGAAGATGAGCTTCAAATCGCAGTTCCCACACACGAGGAGTGTGACGGTGCTTCCTTTCTATTCTGTCATTTTGTTGCAGAGTTCCCACACACGAGGTCTCATGTATGATCCCAATCTTTAAGATGTATTCTCTTAGACATAAGTACTCCGATCCAATTTCACTGTGAATAGTGCGTATGTTTGCCTGAAAATGTGTTTGAACCATCAACATAAAATTCTTTAGATGTGCTTAAGCTTCTATACTGTCTCTTAATAGATAGATCAAAACACCTCGAGAGTAGTCATATACTAAAGTGAGGAAATATCTTGCACTAGTAAATGATTATATCCTATAAGGATCACATAGATTGGTGTGTATCATTTCGAAAGCCTTCATAGTTTTATTGGTATTAACCGAACAAGATCTTGTTTGTTTAGCGCAGAGAGAAACATCACACTCCTTATTCAGAAAAGCAAAACAAACTGAACTAGAAACAACAGGAAGCGAGCAAACAACTTTAGCAGTAAGGTGTCCCATCTGTTTATGCCACAACTCATATGATTCTTCATCCTTTGTAATGATTGCAATTGCGCTTTCCATATTGCATAAGTGAAATGCTCCTTTCTCCCTCTTAGCCGCTTCAATCACCGTCCTCGAAATGTGGTCCTGGACAATCAATAACTGATCAGCTAATTGCACAACACATCTATTTTCATCCATAAGCTTTCCAAAATAAATCAAATATGATGGCATTCCCTCAACAAATAAAGCATTGTTCAACACAAGACGCTGCCCCAATTCTGAATTTCCCTTCTTTAACTGAAACCCTTCCTCGTCCATTAGCAAGGATTATGAGAACATGTTCCATTTCACGCAAGTCACTCAGAATCTCAAGCTTACCAGTCATGTGATGGCTTTCTCCTGTATCGAAAATCTAGGAAGGATTAGAAGACATACCAATCGAAATTTCAGTGGTGTTAGCTAACTCTTTCCTGCATTTTCATTGAGAATGTTCATGATGTTCCTCCACTGAGTACTCCACTGAGTATCACTCAGTCTAGTTACACCATTGTGATCCTTGTTTTTGATAACATAGTTTGCTTGCTCCATTTGTTGTGGTCAGCTCTGGGATTATCCGTAGAGATCAAATCGTATGGTAAGATCGTCCGCCTCACTTCCGTTGTTATCGAGTTGGTGGTCGGGGTACCAATCAAGTTCACCATTGTCAATGGAGATTTGTTTCAGATATCTAAAAATATCAGAAAATAAAAGTTCAGGTTCTCATACCATATAACGGAACAAAAAAAGAAAGCAAGTGATGAAATGTTTTATGTGTATTTCGTTCAATGAGAGTACATGTTTATATATAAAACTCGACATACAAAGTATCTCAACTAAGTATCTTAAACCTTGTAACTGACCATGACTTATTGGAAGACTACGGACATGAGTGGTTTCCCCCGCTACCACCCGCAAATGCAGCTTTTGCGGGTGGTAACGGTTGTTGGCGTTTTGCAACAATCATAGAAAACGCTATAAATCGCTTCAAACCGATATAAACCTCTAAAATTCAAAAGCTGGTTCCAGCTAGCGTTTGCGGTTGCGGGCGGTTGCGGGAGGTAAAAGAAATTTGTTGTTAAAAAAACTATATAAATATAAAAATAAAAATATTTAAGTAAAAGTCTAAATCTATTAATAATATCAATCCCAATTAATGTTGAAAGGTTGTGTTTCTTCATAAAAATTGTTTCTTTTCACTATAAATGTTTTGTATTTTCATAAAAAAAACGGAAATATATTAGTTTAAGAGTTGTATCTTTTTCACTTCTAAAACTAATAAATACCATTTTTCATATAAATAAAAAAAGAAATGGGGAAATTGCCAAAATACCACTTTCCTTGTACCACTTTTCAAAAATACCTTAATCACTTTTACCCTTGTTTTTTAAGAGGGAAAAACACACTTATAACCCTTGGGTTGATTAATTTAAGACTTAAGGTTTAGAGTTAAGGGGTGGTGTAGGGTGGGGTAGGGTTTAGGAATTTAAAATTTAGGATTCTAATTAATTTTAAAAACATGTACCCCTAAAAAGTGGTATTTTTGAAAATGTCTCTTTAATGAAGGTAAAAATAAAAAGTGGTACAAGGAAAGTGGTATTTTTTGAAAATTCCCCAAAGAATGCAACTTTTCATATTAACACTTCTATTAATAATAGCAATCCCACGTAATGTTAAAATATTGTTTTTCTTCATAAAAATTGTATCTTTTCAATATAAAAAGTTAAGTTTTTTCATTAAAAAAAACTGAAATGTATTAGTTTAATAGTTGTATCTTTTCACTTCTAAAACTGATAAATACAACTTTTCATATAAATAAAATAAGAAATGCAAATTTTCATATTAACACTTCTATTATTAATAACAATCCCAATTAATATTGAAATGTTGTGTTTCTTCTTAAAAAAATATATTCACTATAAAAATGTGTCTTTCATAAAAAAACTGAAATATATTAGTTTAGGAGTTATATCTTTTCACTTCTAAAACTAATAAATACAACTTTTCATATAAATAAAATAAGAAATGCAATTTTTCATATTAACACCTCTATTAATAATAGCAATCCTACTTAATCTTGAAAGATCGTGTTTCCCCACAAAAAAATTGTATCTTTTCAATATAAAAAATTATGTCTTTTCATAAAAAACTGAAATGTATTAGTTTAAGAGTTGTATTTTTTCACCTCTAGAACTAATAAATACAACTTTTCAAATAAATAAAATAAGAAATGCAACTTTTCATATTAGCATTAATTTAAAAAAATTGTAATTAATTATATGAGGTACTAATAAATAGATGTGAGCAAATTAAAAACGAAATGACACATCTGTTCATTTTTGTTGGGATTCCTATTTTTAACAGATCAAACTTCAAATAGTCATAGGTAGAGAGCTAAACAAAAATGATTTGTATTGAAAATGTTGTAAAACATATATATTTGAAAAGACATAACCAATAGATGCAACTTTTAATTTTAAAACTGATAAATACACCTTTCAAGTATACAATCTACATATAATAGTAAACTAAAATGCTGTACTTGCTAAAATTATTTTCTTATAGAAAAACACTTCAATCCAACGGTCATAGTTTTATGTTTTTTATTTATTTAAGGGGTATAAAATACTTTTGCTATAAATGTTAGTGTGATCAAAAATTATATTTGGAAACTATTCAGTGAGGAGTGTTCTATTTAAACAACACATCTTTTTTAGATTAATAAAGGTATATTTTCACAATTTTATATTTTTTTATAAAATTTAAGAGTTACAATCTGACGATCATAATTGTTTGTATTGTTATCTAAAAGTTTTAAAATTAGTCATAATTGTTTGTTTTATTATCTAAAAGTCCTAAAATTATCTTGGTTTAAATGTCTTATGTGATGTCGAATCCTTCTGTGAAGAGATCCCTTTTCAAGCAACACATACTTTCTAGAGTAGCGCTCGATGTACATTTTCAGTATCTAATATATTGAACTTTTTACAGCAGAATTTGTTTTACAAAATATACTTGGTTTCTTTAGCCTTCGTTAAGGTATGTTTTGTTTTATTATATAATATTAAGGATAGATCTCTTAAATAATTATTTTTAAAGTTTTTATCATAAAAATAGCTTTTAAAAAAAGTTTTTTTTTAATTTTAAACTTTATCTCCAAAACTCCACTCCATAACTCTAAACTTTAAGTCTAGATTAGTTAAACTAAGGGTATAAATGTATAGTTTACACCTTTTAATAAAGTCTATTTTGGTAATTTTTTCTTTGAGTGTTATTTTAGAGACAAAAACTTTAAAAAAAATTATTTTAGTCATTATCTCTAATCATCTTAAGTATTGAATCTTAATTTAGGTGTTGTTCACTGATATTGTATAATGGTTGCATAAAGTGTCTAAATAACAAATACTTTTTAAATTAAGTATACGGTTAAATTTATCACTGGGTTTGTGATGGCTTTTGAGAATTAGAGAAAGTGTGAAGGAGTTTCGGAACATTTTACCGGTGAGGAAAATAGTGCCTCTGGCTGATGGTGTTGACATGAAGAAATCATGGATCCCTAAAACATGGTTCCCAAAATTATGGACCTTGTTTATGGGAGCTCATGAATTCATGGATCCTTAAAACATGGTTCCCAAAATCATGGACCTTGTTTATGGGAGTTCATGAATTCATGGACCTTGTTTATGGAAGATGTCTTTTGTATTCTCTATATATTACAATGTATTTGCAAAGAAATGAATCAAGGAAATAAGTTTCTCTCCTTCTTATTCTTATTTGTTCTTGAGTGTTCTTGAGTGTTCTTGAGTGTTCATACTCTTTCTCTTCATAAATCATCAATTCTAACATGGTATCAGAGCTTTAAGCTCCTACTTCATTCCGCAAACCTTCTCTTTTATTCAGCAAAGCTTTTATGTTATTCTCATTCCGCAAATCATAAAAATGGAGAAGGAAAACATAATTTCCGTGACCCTTGAGGGTCCTAATTATCTCTCATGGTCAAGAGTGGCCAGAATCACCTTGGGATGTCATGGACTTTGGGACAGCCATATCATGAAGGCTGGAACTTCAAAGAGGATGGCTGAAGAAGATAGATACGTGAACAACCACAACCAATGGGTTCAAGAAGACCAACAAGCTCTGGCTCTCATCTGTAACTCCTTGTCAAAACCAATCCTGAAGATCAATTCTCACATCAAAACCGCCAAGAGACTATGGGAGAGTCTTCAAACCGCTTATGGGTGTTTATGGGAGAGTCTCCAAACCATCTATGAGAACGACCGGTTCCTCAGCTTTCTCCTACACCTAGACTCATCATTCAACACACTGATAAATAATTTCTTTACTGGAAGAAAGATTTCATGCCTAGATGATGGTGATCCTCTCAAAGGCCAGCCGGATAAATGTAAACCCAAGGAGCATCAAGCAATTCAAGGGAGAACCATGTATTCTGCTCACATGGGTGATTCAACTGAAGACATGTGGAGAAATCAAGTTGGTACAACCTCATCTGATGATTTTGTGACCAGAAAAGACGCCAATTCCTTTATCTGGAGCACTGTCTTGGCTCTCATTGCTTCCAAGAAGGCTGGTACACATTCTCTTGACTCTAAACCTATCATAATAGATTCAGGAGCAAGCCATCACATGATTTGTGATAGGAACTTGATTAGTAATATCCAGCCTGCCGTAGGGAATGTAGTCATAGCAAATGGTGATAAGGTGAAGATAGAAGGGATAGGGAACCTTAAAGTGTTTGATAAGGAATCTACTGCCTTGTATATGCCTGGATTTTCATCTAACTTGTTATCAGTAAGAAGGGCTACGATTGATTTGGGCTGCCAAGTTGTGTTCAGACCAGATGAAGTTGAGTTTCAAGACCTGAAGACAGGAAAGGTCATTGGAAAAGGGCACAACCATCAGCAGATGTATCATCTTGAGAGGAATATGGTGCCAGAATCATCTATGCCTCACTGCCTGGCTAGCACCGTTAATGGCGCTGAGAACACAATATGGCATGCCAGATTGGGACATCCCCATACAAGAGCTCTAAACCTGATATTCCCTGGAGTGGTGTCTAAGAATGAAGAGTGTGAAGCTTGCATATTGGGGAAGCATTGTAGGACAGTCTTTCCACGGTCTGGCACCACCTATGAGAGTTGCTTTGACTTGGTTCACTCTGATGTATGGACGGCTCCATGTGTGTCAAGGGAGAATCACAAATACTTTGTCACCTTCATTGATGAAAAATCCAAATACACTTGGTTGACACTGATTCAGTCCAAGGATAGGGTGTTAGACGCCTTCAAGAATTTCCAAGCTCATGTCTCCAACCACTTCAATGCCAAGCTGAAGATCCTCAGATCAGACAATGGTGGAGAATACACAAGTCATGCATTCAAACAGTACCTGGCTCAACATGGAATTATTCATCAAACAAGTTGTCCATATACTCCTCAACAAAACGGAGTTGCTGAAAGGAAGAACAGACACCTGATGGAGGTAGCCAGATCAATGATGTTCCACACCAATGTTCCAAAAAGATTCTGGAGTGATGCGGTGGTGACTGCTACTTATCTGATCAATAGGACTCCAACTCAAGTCCTCAAAGATCTATCACCGTTTGAAGTCCTTAACCAGACCAAGCCAGCTTTGGACCACTTACGGGTGTTTGGATGTCTCTGCTTTGTGCTGATACCAGGGGAGCAGAGAAACAAACTGGATGCCAGGAGCACAAAAGCGATGTTCATTGGCTACTCTCCAACACAAAAGGGGTATAAGTGCTATGATCCAGTAGCCAGAAAAGTTTTAATATCAAGGGATGTGAAGTTTGTGGAAACAAAGGGATATTATGAGGTGAAAAATTGGGATGATCTGAGGGACTTACCGCAATCAGAAAGAGCCACAAACCTCAGAATCATTTTGGAGAACTTCGGCATTGGCATGTCTCCAGCAACTCAAGAAACAAGAAGGAATATCCCTGAAGCTACTGTACCTGTTCCAGAAGCTGTAGTTGAAGAAGATGTGATTAATGAAAATGAAAAAATTGCCCATCCTGACCCTGAAAGGGGGAATCAACAAGAAGCTCATGATCAGGATGAGACCAAATCAGAATCAGTTCCTGAGACTCAAGATCAAGTTCCAGAAGAAACAAATGAGGCAGCACCTGATCAGATACAGCCTTTGCGAAGGAGCACAAGAATCAGGCAACCGAAAGTCTACTTCAATGCTAAAGCTGTGGCACATCCAGTGAGTGCAGTATGCTCGCTTGCTCAATATCCAGAAGAACATCAAGTCTTCATTGGAGAATTGGATCAAGAGTACATCCCAAACACCTATGAAGAGGCAATGCAAGACAAAGAATGGAGAGAGTCTGTTGAAGAAGAGATCAATGCCATGATCAAGAACAACACCTGGTATGAGACTGAGCTTCCAAGAGGAAAGAAAGCCGTGACCAGCAGACTCTTGCATACCATCAAGTATCTTGCAAATGGAAAGCCAGAAAGGAAGAAAACCAGACTGGTAGCAAGAGGATACACACAAGTGTATGGAGAAGATTATCTAGACACGTTTGCACCAGTGGCGAAGCTTCATACAATCCGGATACTCATCTCATTGGCAGTGAACCTAGAGTGGGATCTTTGGCAAATGGATGTAAAGAATGCTTTTCTACAAGGTGAACTAGAAGATGAAGTGTACATGAGACCACCTCCGGGAATGAAAGAGATGGTAAAGCCAGGAAATGTCCTCAGACTCAGAAAGGCGATCTATGGCTTGAAGCAATCACCAAGAGCTTGGTACCACAAACTAAGCACTACATTGAATGGAAGAGGATTTGTGAAGTCTCAAGCGGATCACACACTCTTCACTCTCACCAGCAAGTCCGGGATTATTGTGATCCTAGTCTATGTGGACGACATCATCATTACTGGTAGTGACAAGGAGGGGATCAGTGCCACCAAGACATTCCTCAAGACCGCATTTGACATCAAGGATCTAGGTGAACTGAAGTACTTCCTCGGGATTGAGATGTGCAGATCAAAGGAGGGGTTGTTCATGTCCCAAAGAAAATATACTTTGGATATTCTAAAGGAGGCAGGAGATCTTGGAAGACGACAAGCCAAGACACCACTTGAAGAAGGCTACAAGACACTGCGAGAGGGGGAGTATGAAGATACTCCATTTGAAGATGTCAAGCAATATAGGAGAATTGTTGGAAAGCTGATCTATCTAACCATTACCCGGCCAGATGTTTGTTTTGCAGTAAATCAGGTGAGCCAGCACATGCAAAATCCCAAGGTTCATCACTGGAACATGGTGGAGAGAATCCTAAGATACTTAAGGGAGACTCCGGGTCAAGGCGTATGGATGGCTTGCAACAGAAACACTGAGGTTGTTGGATACTGTGATGCAGATTGGGCTGGAGACAGAACAGACAGAAGATCAACTACCGGCTATTGCACATTCATTGGAGGAAATTTGGTTACATGGAAGAGTAAGAAGCAGAAGGTTGTGTCTTGCTCAAGTGCAGAAGCAGAGTACAGATCAATGAGGAAATTAACCAGTGAACTCATCTGGATAAAGAGTCTTCTAGGCGACTTGGGGATTGAGATCACCAACCCCATGACCATGCATTGTGACAACCAAGCCGCAATACACATTGCGTCCAATTCAGTCTTCCATGAGAGGACAAAACACATAGAAGTAGACTGCCACAAGGTAAGACAAGCAGTAGAGCAGCAAGTGATCCTCCCATGCTACACAAGGAGTGAAGATCAACTGGCGGACATCTTCACCAAGGCGGCCAGCAGCAAAGTTTGTGAGTCCATTCTTCCAAGACTAGGACTCATAAACCTTCCATGTCAGTGATTCCCTCACCATGGAGTGTTCTACTCTTTTTCCTTTGCTTGGTTTTTATCCCAAGTGGTTTTTCCAAGTAAAGGTTTTAATGAGGGAATACTTCATGGCTTTCCAAGCTTGACTTGTTTCATATGGTCAAGCTTGAGGGGGAGTGTTGACATGAAGAAATCATGGATCCCTAAAACATGGTTCCCAAAATTATGGACCTTGTTTATGGGAGTTCATGAATTCATGGATCCTTAAAACATGGTTCCCAAAATCATGGACCTTGTTTATGGGAGTTCATGAATTCATGGACCTTGTTTATGGAAGATGTCTTTTGTATTCTCTATATATTACAATGTATTTGCAAAGAAATGAATCAAGGAAATAAGTTTCTCTCCTTCTTATTCTTATTTGTTCTTGAGTGTTCTTGAGTGTTCTTGAGTGTTCATACTCTTTCTCTTCATAAATCATCAATTCTAACAGATGGAACAACCGCTTTTTCCGATAGTGGTGTCTGAGGACGACAATGGTTGTTCATTTTTGAACCGCATCAAAGCGATAGATGAAGAGAGTGAAGGATAGAGTGATCTTCACAATAGTTTTAAAATGGCAACTTGGGACTGTTTTTTTTTTTGGTTTGTTGATCTCTTATTCTGTCTTCCGATGAAGTCACATGCTTTTATTGACTTCTTATTGATCTCTTATTCTCCTTTCCGTCGAATTTACAGGTTCATTATTGACTTGTTTTGTATTGGAAACAAACGGTGAGTTTTATCACTGGGTTTTGATGGTTTTTGAAAAGTAGAGGCTTTTGGATCCATTACGATGGTTTTCCGAAGGCATGGTTGTTTCCTCCGGTAGTGGTGTCTGGTGTCTCCTCCTTTAATCGCATTAAACCGAGAGATGAAGAGAGGGAAGGGAAGAGTTATGATCACAAGTGGATAACAATGGCAACTTGCGACCGTTTACGATCGGACCAATGGTGGCTGGCATTATTAGAGGAAATGTATAAGATTTAGGTCACACGTTTAAGTTAAGGGAAAATAGGTTTGTTATGATTAATAATAACCTAATGGTTTCACGTCAGTCACTGTGTAAGATTATATGATTATAGTTTATAACATGTTCAGACCTATTAAAATAATTTTATCTACTAATAGATGGGTATTAACAAAATAAAAACCAAAACAAGTATATTTATTTAGGGAAAATTGCAAAAAATGACTCGAAACTTGATTTGAAATGCAAAAGTAAACTCAAAACTTGATTTGAAATGCAAAAGTAAACTCAAAATTTGATTTGAAATGCAAAAGTAAACTCAAATTTGAATCAAATGCAAAAGTAAACTCAAACTTGAATCAAATGCAAAAGTAACCTGCGATTGAAATTACAACCAGACCCTTGTGAACAAAAAAAACCGATTTTTTTTCCGTTTCTAACTCCCGCAAGTATTCTGTCTAGACGACTTACTCGTAAGTCGTCTAGTAGACTTCTTAAAAATAATTTAAAAATTTTGTAAAACATATTTTGATAAGTGAAAATTTGAAATCATGAAATTAAAGTATGTTTAAAGAGATATAAATTAAGATATAATAAAAGTTAATTGTTTTCAACATAGATGAGCGAAAATAGTGAGTTATGAAATTCTTTGGTTTAGGTTTTGCCAACATATGTTGTAGTATTGTATGTGTTCTTAGGGTTAGATTTTGGAAAACATAAATATTTTTTGAAAAATTTAAAATTGACCTAAGTGTGTTTATTTCTGTGTATAGTAAACACTATTTAAGTATAATTTGATTTTATAACGTGGTTAGTTAGTTAATTTAGTCAATTTAGTTTAGAGGTTAAATTTAGGGTCTGGGCCGACTTACTAGTAAGTCGTCTGGTGAATATATTTACGGTAGACGACTTACTAGTAAGTCGTCTGATACACGTTCAAACCGGACCGAACCTTTAATTTTACCATTTTACCAATGTACTTTTAAACCTAACCAGATTATTTACCGGGCATATATAAGAATTTTTTTTTTTACTTTTTCGTGAAATTCAGAAACCCTAACGCCATTTCTCTCAAAGAGGCGATTTCGAAGGCGATTTCCGTCGATTCTCTCTAATCCATCATTCTCACCACCGTTCTCACCGCCGTTATCACCGTCGTTCTCACCACCGTTCTCACCGCCGCTTCCTCTATTTCAGATCCGAGAGGAAACCCTAGCGCCGTTTGTCTGTAAACCCTAGCGGCGTTTCTGTCAGAGGCGTGTTTGTAAACCCTAGAGAGGTAGGTTAAAACGTTGTCTCTTAAGTCCACCGTTCTCACCACCGTTCTCACCGCGTTTCTTTTTGGTTGTCTATTTTGGCAGATTTATAACCGCTGTGTCGAAGGCGACTATGGCTTCTCCGAATTTTCAGGTCTGCTTTAAAAATGTTCTACCGAAAGTCTTGGAAGACTTATAATATGTTGTCTAGAAAGTCTTCCAGACGACTTAATTACAAGTTTTTCAGCTGGAAGACTTTCCAGACGACTTAATTATAAGTCGTCTAGAAAGTCTTCCAGACTTATAATTAAAATGTTATACTGGATGGTTGTGTGTTTGAGATGGTTGTCTTTCATTGTTTTGCAGACAAAAAATGGATATTCCAAAACTCCCCTGTAGGTTACATACATTAGGGGAAGAGCCCCCTCTCAATGAAAGTTATTTCGTATCATACGGATTGTTCGAAGTTGCATATTGCTTTAAAAAAAGCTCTTCATGGTGACAAATATGAAGAGCTAAAGGAGTCAAAGTTGAGAGTTTTCATCAAGTTTAAAGAGCTGGGATTTGTTTGGGCTTCAAGGTTGGACACTACATGCTCGGTTTCCAGCTGGACATAAAGAAGAAGTATGAGCTGTGGAGTCTCGTTGGTCTAGAACCTGTGAGGTTTTCACTGTTAGAGTTTAAAAACCTCATTGGTCTAAAGTGCGAGTACATCGAGGACCTTGAGAGACCGAAGTGTGTTGTTACAAAGGAGATGGCTTCTTTCTAGGGGTTGTTGGGAGTTCATGTCGAAGCTGGGCCATCTACTGAGCAGATAATAGCAGCACTTGAGAGATGCCAAGGGTGGTCTCGGGAGGATCACAAGCGGCTCGGGTACCTTGCCATCATCACTGGATACATTGAAGGGATAAAGTATTCAACCGCCACAAGGGTTAGTCTACAAGGCTAGTGATGGATTTAGAACGTTTGAGAATTATCAATGGGGGAGAGTCGCGTTTAAGGTGATGATGGACTCTGTGAAGGGCAAAGATATTTCGGGCTGTTACATTGTTGATGAGTTTATACAAGCTCTCCAGGTCTGGGTGTACACAGATCTGCCGGAATTGGGTGATAATTATGGTAATCGCATACAAAGACCGTCTCCACCGATACTGGCTTACGTGGCAAAGGACGCAGATGCTTTAAAGATGCTATCTGCAGACAAGTATTTACTTCAATCCTTTACTACCATAATTAAGTCGTCTGGAAAGTCTTCCTACTAGAAGACTTATGAGACGACTTATATTAAGTCGTCTAGAATGTCTTCCAGTAGGAAGACTTTCCAGATGACTTTCCAGACGACTTAATTATAAGTCGTCTGGGAAGACTTTTTTCCATCTTTCTTAATTCGTCAAATATCTAAGTTCATATCTTATATTTACTGCAGACTACGGTGATGAACTTTGTTGAGAAGGACTATGGTGAAATGTTTCCAAAATGGGACTCTGATGCTGACGACCTTGACGCGGAGAACATAATTAAAGTTATGTTTAATCAGAAACCGTGGAATTGGACCATGGATTGCTGGGATGTCATTGGTACTTGGGTCAATACAAAGCTGGCGGTTGTGAGTCCATCGAAGAAAGCAATAGTTTTGGTGAAGGAAAAGAGTCCAAGACCTCTGAAGAAAGCTCATAAAGAGGCTAAAAAGGGGCACTTTTAGAGGCTAGTGAAGGGTCACCTGCAGAGGCTAGTGAATGGGCACCTGCAGAGGAGAGTGCAGGGAAGTTTGCAGAGGCTAGTGAACAGGTTCGCACAGAGGCTCGTTCAGAGGTGACTACGACTGTTCTTGGGATGACCAAAGAGGACCTTGAAAGAAATTTCAAGGACATATTTGATGCCATGAGGGAAGGGTTTGGGACGTTCTTTAAGGAGATCAAGCATATGTCGGAAAGGGTGGAAGCAGTGAAGAAGAAGGTTGGTATCAGCAAACAAGGGAAAGAGACATCCTCTCAACACACTACCTCTCAACCTAAAGGGACATCCTCGCACGAACCCGTGGTTAGTAAAGAAGCCTCTCCAGGGGTTAGTGAAAGCGTTAATGGGGAGAAGGATAAAACATATCTCGCTAAAAGTGTTAAAGTTGAAGATGAGTCTTCATCTGGGAGCCTTATCCTATTGGCCAAAACAAGTTCCACTCCAGCAGATAAACATCAGCAGGATGCTAGATATGAGGAAAAGAGGGAAGCTGCTTTGGCACTTGTCTGTGTAAACACTGAGCAAACAAGGAAACTTGGTGCCTCACATCAATCTCCTTATACTGCAAACAGCACGACCAAATTGATCATTCCAAACAAGAAAAAGCTTTTTAGAGGCTATAATCCATTTGCACCAATTGACAAGAAAAAATTGAAGGAGCTCGCCGATTGGTTGAAAACTGATTCGTAAGTGATTGCTTTTCGCATAATAGCTTGCTTTAGTCTACAAAAACTAATTGCTTTTCAACATTTTGTGTTTGCAGTCATTATAAAACACCGCTCGACAAGAAACCACGTACAAGTCCAACTTGGTGGTATCACGTCATCTGGACCTCCGTATCTTGGCTGGAGGATTGTGTAAGTCATCTGACAAAAACTGATTACTAGATGACTTACCATAAGTCGTTTGGTATCTTCATAGAAGACTTACCATAAGTCCTTTGGTAAGTCTTCTACGAAGAAGACTTTCTAGAAGACTTACCAGACGACTTATGGTAAGTCGTCTGATATCTTCATAGAAGACTTACCATAAGTTGTTTGGTAAGTCTTCTACGAAGAAGACTTTCTAGAAGACTTACCAGACGACTTATGGTAAGTCATCTGATATCTTCTGACTTGTATTATTTTATCTTCTGACTTGTATTATTTTATATGCAGCATATGGATGCTTGGATTAATGTTTTGAGGACGAGGTACCAGGAGAAGCCACAACATTTCAGGAGCGAGAGAATGTGCTTCCTTGATCATATCTTTGCTCAACAATGGAGATTCAACTACAAGGATTTTAAGGACACGAAGCCCGATGCCTACGGTTTAAGAAGAAGACTCCCTGGTGGGGCGTGGAATTATTATTCAGGCACTTTACCATCATTTTGCCGGACGGACAAGATGTGGGGGACGGATATTGATGATATATATGCGCAGTGAACTACAACGACGCTCATTGGATTGCTATGTGGATATCGATCCCTAAGAGACACATAGTTGTCTGGGACAGCATTCGTTCATGTATCTCTCGTGCAGAACTGAATGTGATAATGGAGCATTTTCTCCACATGCTTCCTTATCTGCTTTTTGAGTGGGCTACCATTGACCAACATGACCAGTTAACACTTGAGCCATTCACATATGAGAGACCAACCGATATCCCTCAGGCCAGAGCTGGTGATTGTGGCGTGTACACTATGAGGTACATTGAATGTCATGCTCTTGGGAGGCCATTTAACCAAAAAGACTTTGCTAATCTCAACGCGAAGTCTATGAGGGACAAGATGGCGGTGGACATATTTAAAGAGCTTCCTAACCAGCATGAGAAAGAAAACAAGGACCTTTCTGTAAAAATTGGAACATATAATGTATGATGATAGATTAGGATTTGTATTTGTAACATGATGTGTGTACTTGAACTTGATTTGTACTTTTAATTTATGATAGATTAGGATTTGTATTTTTAATGTAGTTGGACGACTAAACAGAATATTGTACGACCTAGAAAAATATTGGACGACCTAATAGAATATTGGACGACCTAACTGAATACATAGACTACACACAAATTCTTAGTACATAGACAAACTTTAAGGTCTTCTGGACGAGTTACTTTAAGGTCTTCTGGACGACTTACTTTAAGGTCTTCTGGAACTAAACACTAGACGACTAACTTTAAGGTCTTTTGGACGACTTACTTGAAGGTCTTCTGGAGGACTAAACCTGGACGACTTACTTGAAGGTCTTGTGGAAGAATAAACACTAGACGACTAACTTTAAGGTCTCTGGACGACTTACTTGAAGGTCTTCTGGAGAAATAAACTATGGACGACTTACTTGAAGGTCTTCTGTATGACCTTCAAGTTAGTCGTCTAGTGTTTCCTTACATTGTGGTTTCGTATGACTAGTTTCCTTGCACTTTGAGCATCTATAAACCTTGTGTTGTTTCCTGGGTTTGCGTCCTCTCTTCCTGGATAGCTCCAACCAAGATTGCCATCTTGATTTCTTTTGTCTTCCCAAACCACATTTTACCTCCGGAGGAAAGCATGTGCGTTCCTCAACTTGTTGTCCAACACAAGGATATATATCCTCTGAGTATCCTGCAAACAAATAATCTTTTGAGTACACTGGACTTACAAGTGTGGAGATATGCAAACCAGCCTGTGTTCCAGCAGCTATAGCATGAGAGCAAGGTATTTTCTCTACTGCATAAACACCACAATCACACTTTTCATGTTTCAAATCAACCACACAGTCGATTTTGCCACCTTTCACAAAGAATCGCCATCCATCAATTGGTTGGACCCTCATCGTATCCGCTATCTCCGATCGAACAGCAAGCAAGTATTCAACACCACGACTATGGTGACTTGGGAGACTCAAAGCATCTTCTCTCCTTTTCCAAAACCACTTTCCTAGCTTCTCCCTTATGTACTCCAATAGGAACTGAATCAGAAATCCTCTAGCTCGCTTCAGTGCAGAATTAATAGATTCTGCGATGTTGCTTGTTTTTATGTTGTACATGTCCCCTTGACAATAAACCCTTGACCATAGGCTGACATCAGCATTCTCCAAATATGTTGCAAGATCCGGGTTTGCACTCCGTATCTCAGCCATGTACCGGTCAAAATCTGAAACCGTATGGGCATAAGCAGCACCTTTCACCAAGTACAAGAGATGTTTCCCTTTATACTTTTTGAAAATGTTATCTTGAAGGTGATAATAACATATTTCTCGGGTTGCCCAGGGAAACACCTTATCAGACGCACTTTTAATGGCTGCATGCCGGTCAGAGACTATCACCAGAGCCTGCTCATTAGATACACAACTAGCCAATTTTGTGAAAAACCATTCCCAAGAAGGGTCACCTTCAGCATCTACGATCCTAAAAGCCAATGGAAATATCTGAAAATTCTCATCTTGTGCGGCTACAACTAACATAGTACTTTCATACTTCCCACTTAGGTGAGTCCCATCCACCACAATGACCCATCTCTGATACTTAAAACCTCTTATAGAAGCACGAAAAGAGATAAATAGATACTTAAATCTATTGATAGAAATAGATACTTAAATCTATTGATAGAATCAAGTTTTATAACCGTGATAGAACCGGGATTTGCTAAGGAGATTTGTTCGAGATATGATGGCAGACGCGAATACCCATCTTCTGCTGATCCTCTCACCAATGTTTGTGCATATAACAGTGCTCTGTATGAAGTGGTGTAATCAAGCGTCATGCCAAACATGTTCTTCATTGCATCAGTGATATGATGCGGATTCAACCCATCAATGATTCTAACACGATCAATGAAAAGCCTACCAACATACTTCGGAGTACAGTGTCTCCGTTGAGCGATTCGGTCTCCCACTGAGCATGTATGTGTTTCCACATACTTTGTTACCCAAAACGTGTTTGTTCCATGTTTCACACTCGCTCTGATCTTCCATCCACAACCACTAAACCGACATGTTGCCACAAGGAGAGTTTTCGTTGACTTGTATATTCTGAAGGAGAACTTACGCCTAACTGCTGTCAACCGCAGCTCTGAAAGCAGTGCATCCTTGCTAACAAAACTCTGGTTGACGTAGATATTTTACCATTCGATCTTTCTCCTTCAATAACATATGTCTTTTTGAATTCTTCAAAACACATATCATCATCTTCTTCCAAATCCTCATCTTTAACCTTTCCATAGACACTGTAATCCTCACCATTCTCGTCCGCTTCAGCAACAATAGAGATATCAACATCCTTCTCCCCATCATCCTCCTCCCTTTCATGATTTTCATCTTCAACCAAATCATCATCATCTTCAAAACATTCATCAGCTTCATCTTCATCGTCTTCTTCCCTTTCCTCTAAAACTGTTTCCACCTTGCTACGGCTTGATATAAAAAGCCGTTCTCCATGCGTTTTGGTTATCTCGAGCAAGTTTCAAACTTGTCTATCACTTGTAAAATGAATAGGAGGGGTGTCTGGAGCCTGCATCATTTCAGCTGGTAACAAGTAGGTTATCTCCACAGATTATGTGCTCATGTCCAGGTTATAATCTTCTTGAACAATTGCAACATGTGTCGAACCTTCACTCAACAAAAATAGTCTCGCTCCTTTGAAATTATCAACCACAAAATCCCAATAACAATCTTTCAAAAACCATTCTCCATGCACTGCATGTAGCTTACGCAACATCTGCAAAAAATCAAAATAAAAGACATTAGTAAACATAGAGAAAATGAAAGTTTACTAAACATTGAGGCAGACGACTGATGGTTAAGTCGTCTGGAAGACATAGACGACTTACGGGTAAGTCGTCCAAACATGTCATTTTTGCAATTGACTTTAAAATGAGACGACTTACTTATAAGTCGTCCAGAAAACAATTCTAGACGACTTACCAGTAAGTCGTCCAAGATAAACGGGTTAGTTTTGCATTTGACCAAGTTGTGTCAGATATTTGACTTTTCCTGGGCGACTTAGAAGTAAGTCGTCTCTGGAAAATCAAAAATTTTAATATTTTGTTAAGGCTAGATGACTTATATGTACGTCGTCTCAGGTTATTTTGCAATTTGAAAGTCGTCTAGGTAGAGGAGTTACTTGAAAGTCGTCTAGGTAGATGACTTACTTGAAAGTCGTCCGAGATAAGCAATGTTTGACCAAAATCTCGGAAAAAAAATCTGAACGACTTTGCTTATCCTGGACGACTTTCAAGTAGGTGGTTTGATTAGACGACTTCTGAGTAAGTCGTCTGGGAAAAGTTAAATATTTAAGTTTTATTTTCCAATTGCAAAAGTAACCTGAGAAGACTTACAGGTAAGTCGTCTAGCTTTAATAAAATATTTGAATTTTTGTTTTCCCAGAGACGACTTACTGGTGAGTCGTCTAGGAAAAGTCAAATATCTGACACAATTCGGTCAAATGCAAAACTTACCCGTTTATCCTAGACGACTTACTTATAAGTCATCTAGAGTATTCTCTAGATTATTTTTTAACAAACAAAGCTGGAAAACTTACAGTAAGTCGTCCGTTCGCTTAGAAGATTTACCTGTAAGTCTTCTACAGCCAGACGACTTATGGGTAAGTCTTCGATGCGAACAAATCTGGAAAAAAAATCAATTTCATACCTTTAACTAGTGAGATGACTTCCTAAGCACACATAGTCTTCTCCAACCCAGAACCTCAAACAAAAGTAACCCACAAAGAATAGTATGCTTGAATGGCTCTACCAAACATAAAAAATTAGATTCAAAAGCTTGAGTTTTTTGGATGAATATGGAAACAAAGTGAAAGAGATGTTGTTTTTAGTTCATAACAATTAAGAAATAGATAGTGTCAATCAATTTTATGTGCATTAAGAGCTTCAAATTGGTTGTTCATGGTAGTTAGGGTATTGATGGCAATGACAATCTTGTAAATACTTGAAGATGATGAGGTTGAGAGAATAAAAGAGTCATTTTCAAAAAAATAATAATAATAATTAATGACATTTTCGTAAATAATGTGAACATGTGGGGTGAATAAAACAAAAGAAAAGACAAAAAAATGTTAGTTAATTTTGTGTTTGACTTTGAGTTTTGAGTCAAATTTGCAAATAATCCTATTTATTTATGCACATTTAAATTAATGCTTGAGTTTGATATATGTGTTGTTTATTAATTGAAACTATATGAGAAAAGATTTTCGGAGATTTAAGTGAATCTTTAAAATCATAAGTTAACTATTACATTTGCCTACATGAAAAATTGCCACTGATTAAATGAAACATTGCCACTGATTAAATGAAACATTGCAACGGTAACTGCATCTTTTGGTAATGGATTATTGCAATCTTTGAACATGAACTTTTGTAATTGTTGGTGACTGTAGCATTTAGTGATGAATCATTGCAACTTTTGGTGTTAGTCATTGTAACCATTAGCTAACAATTACAATGTTTGGAATCATTAGTCTTCTATGAGGATTTGTGGGTAACGACAAATTACAACATGTAAATAAAAAATTGCAAATAGATTAGAAAGTAGAGAGCATCATTATAAACTAAATGTTTTTCTGCACCATGTGTAGGATAATTTTTTAATTTAAATTATATTTTCAAAATGAAATTGGTTAATATTTTAAATTTTTGTCATTTTATATCTATATTTTAATATAAATTTTCATTTAGTTGAACATAAAATTAATATAAACTAAAATGTAATTTATTTAAATTATATTTAAAAATATATTTATCTATATATCATAATTATAAATTTAAATAGATTTTGATTTATTTCTTTGGGTTAAGATATATTAAATAAATTTGTGTAAAATTAGAAAAATGATATAAAATTGTCAAATTATCAGAAGATAAAAGACAAAACTAAACTAAATTTCTAAAACTCGTACATATCAAAAAGAAAGAAATGGTATTAATATAAAATTTATTATTTTTTAAAAAAATTGTATAAAATTTTGAAAATTTTGTTTTGTAATAAAAATTGTAGAGTTGTAAATATAGAAAAAAAAATATTTGTAAATATTATCATATTATTTAATGTTATAAGTAAATATATTCATGTTAATGATGATATACCAGTTATATCATATTTTAAAATGTTTATTTAATGATAATATATAAGTTATTATCATATTGTAAACTTTTTACCAAAAATAAAAATAAATAATAAATGTAATTGTCCAAGTCATATTTTGCCATAAGTCATTTCATATTTTTGGTATGTCATATCATTGTTTAGTGTTGAAATTGAATGTGGTAATTACACATGTCAAAATCAATTCACAAATAATGTCTAGGTGTTTATAATTTTAAATAGATTTTAATTTATTTCTATGGGTTAGGATATATTAAATCAGTTTGTATTAAATTAATAAAATAATATAAAATCGTAAAATTATTAGAAGATAAAAAACAAAACAAAATTGAATTTCTAAAACTCGTACATATCAAAAAGAAACAAATGGTATTAATATAAATTTTATTATTTAAAAACAAATTGTAAAATATTTTGAAAATTTTTTTTGGTAATAAACATTGTAGTATTATAAAAATAGAAAAAAAATATTTCGAAATTTGTAAACAATATGATATTGTTTAATGTTATATATAAATATATATTTATGATGATATACCAGTTATATCATATTTTAAAAATTTATTTAATGATGATATATAAGTTATTTTTATATTTTAAAAAGTTTATCAAAAATAAAAATAAATATTAAATGTAATTGTTCAAGTCACATTTTGCCTTAAGTCATGTCATCTTTTTGGTATGTTATATCATTATTTATTGATAAAATTGAATGTGGTGATGATATATGTCAAAATCACTTCACAAATAATATCTAGGGGATATTTATCGAAGATAATCCGTTTGAATACATAAAATGCAAATAATGCAAAAAAGTAGAATGCGTATGTGATTTACCAATAAAAATATGTATTATACAAGATTTATTAAAGTTACCATATATCATTTTTTCAACAATACACATTTTTCATAACTTCAAAATATCATGAATATCATACTTGTCATTATAAATTACCTTATTACATCAGAAAATATTTAAATTTAAATTTCTTTGCTTAATTTAATTAGTTCAAAAATAATAAGTAGTATTTTAAATTTTCATAATACCTTACCTAAACTAATAAAAAGGTATAAATATTTTATATTGACGTATTTGTATTTTATTTGTAATCTAAAACTATAAATATAAATTTTAATATTATATATAAATGAATATAAACAAATACATTCTATGTTTTTATATGAGAATTTTCTCAAAACTAAAATTAAAAAGTTTTTATGTAAAAATATAAGTTATAAAGTGATATATATTTGTATATAAAATAAGTTTTCGCGCGATATCACTCGGGTTCCTTACAAAATTGTATACTATTTTTTATAAAAGGTTATCTTATAAAATATAGAATATTTATTTTTATAAATGAGTTCCCGTGCGATATCGCATGAGTTACTTAGCTAGTTGAAATAATAGTAATACCAAAACATATATTATATTTTAATTTTTATTATAATTTAAAAAATTTATACTTTAAAAAAAATAGTCTAATTTTATAAATATAATTTTTTATCTATTTAATAATATAATTTTTAATTTTTTAACAAGTATATGAAATATAAATATTGTTAATTTATTATTTAACTATTGATGTATTTGGTAGTTAACCAGTCTTAAGCATTCCGCAAACGCAACAATTTTTAACCGTTGTACCAATCGTCCAAATCTCTTAATAACGCTTAAAACCGTAACCATCCGCAACCGGAAACGCTTGCAACTGCAACCATCGCGGTTACACCAGCGAGGCCCTAAGTCTATAATCTCAACAAAAAATTTGAACAACTATAATATCCGAATATACTACAACACGCTGTGTGTGGATTTGGTCCTTTGTTTAGGTTATGTAGTTAGAGTAAGAGATAAGTGTTCTCTTGGGTTAGGGTTTTGAATGTTTTGATCGCTCCGATTCTATATCGTTCTTTTGCTTGCTTCTTTAGTTCCACTTAACTTAGGAATAATTTTGTCATCAGATCGTTCATCTTCTTACGGAACAGAGACTGATGTTTCGCAGAAACAAGAAAACCTGATGCAGCTCAACGGTTACTGGGTTCTCTATGCTACCTAACTTATACATGGATGATCGTTTTTCGGCCGGCCATTTATTGAAGCGATGAATGCAGTTTCAAAGGATTACACACTACACGATGGTTTCTTGTTCCGGGTTCTCGCCTTTGCATTCCTGAGTGCAGTCTTCGCTTGAATATTATCCAGGAACTGCATGACAAAGGTCGTGTTGGCAGGGATCGCACACTCCAGCTAGCTACTTCGTCTTATTTCTGGCCCTCGATGCACAGAGACATAGAGCGTTATGTCGAGCGTTGTCACGTCTGTCAACTCGGCAAAGATAAAGCCTCAAATGCATGATTGTATCTTCCCTTGCCTCTTCGGACACAGCAATGGACTGATATTAGCATGAATTTTTTTCGTCGGTCTGCCACGAAAGTAACGCGGCAACGATTCTATTTTTGTTGTTGTCGATTGATTTTCCAAGATTGCTCGATTCGTTCTTTGTAAGAAAACATCCGATGCAGTCAATATTGCGGTTCTCTTCTTCTATGAAATTTATAAATTACACGGATTGCCACTCTCCATTGTCTCGGATCGAGATTCTTAGGCTATTTTTGGCGATCCCTTTGGAAGTTTCTTGGTACTAGTCTCAATATGATTTCCGCTTATCATCCTCAATCCGACGGGCAAACGGAAGTTACTAATAGATCTCTTGGGAATTTGCTTCGCTGTTTTGTTGGTGACAATAGTAAGAGTTGGGATACTAAGCTTTGCCAAGCAGAGTTTGCTCATAATCACGCCCTTAACCGTAGCCTAGGTTATTGTCCGTTTCAAGTGGTTTATGGTATCATTCCTCGGACTCCACTCGATCTCACGACATTTCCAGATAAAACCTGAGTACATGGTACCGCCAGTGATTTTGTCTTGGAGTTGCAGGATGTCCATCGCTTCGCCCTCGACAATTTGAAGACTTCTTCCTCACGTTATAAGCAAGATGCTGGCAAGAAAAGGCACGAAATTATCTTTCATCCAGGGGATCTTGTTTGGGTCGTCCTCAGCAAGGGGCGTTTTCCAGTTCGGGAATACAACAAATTGAAGTCGCGAAAGATTGGCCCAGTGGAGATTCTTGAAAGCATTAATCCTAATACTTATAAAGTTCATCTTCCTCCTCATTTGCGTAGGTCTGGCGTTTTCAATTTCAAACATATCTTTCCATCTCATGGAGAAATTGACGTCCTTGTTTCGTGGGCGAGTCCTTCCAACCCGGTGGGACCTGATGAACTCAACTTGCGGCTACAGTTGGACGCCAAGAGATTGCTGTCGACTCCTCTTCTTTGTCCAACTAGGACTTTCCTTTTATTTTACAAGTTGGCTTTTACTTCCTTTTATTTTAAATTAGATGTTTTCTATTTAGGAAAAGCAAACTCATCAATCCCTTCAGGATTATGACTTCCTTGACTATTATATATAGAGTTCTCATCTATAGATGAGAGGATACAATTTTGATTTATTAAACATTGAGTTTCTTTAAGAGCTTTAACGAGTACTACGAAGAGTATTCGCGCCCCTTTTTCTTTTTTTTTTTAAAGTTACCTTTGATCACAAGTTACCGATGATCCCTAAAGCTCATAGATTCCGCCTCCATCAAAACCGAACTAAGTAAAAGTGATTACAGCGTTGCTTTCGAAAAAAAAAAGAGAGAGAGATTATAGTGTACGGTTTTGTCAAATCAGAATAGGAACTTGTTCGTTTTTGTTCTCCAGGGAGAAGAGCTGCAACAAAAGAGAGTTCAACAATGGCAAAAATGAAAGAAACTGTAAAATCCCGAGAAAGAAGTAGATGCATTACATAACGAAGATGCTTGCTACGCAAGGAACAACTCCTCTCAATCAACTAAGCTACTTTCTCTCTCTCATTCTCTCTGCGTTTTTTCAATGATCAGAAGAAATTATTCAAATTTTAAAAGAGAAGGAAGAGAACGAGGGTAAATAATAAAGAAGATGTTCAAGAATTCGATTTTTCAGTTTCACAAAACTAGTCGTTGTCTTAAAATTATTTCTGTTCTGCTAATCAGGTTGATTCGTTTTACAAAAACGCAGTCGTTTTTAATTCACCATAGCGTATCAATCTTAGAGCAACTGACATCATCTTCCTTGCCCCCCACCATCTCATGAACCTATCTCCTATGGGTCCGGCAAACCGCCTATGCCCGTTTTCCTTTAATGAGTTGCAAAAAGACGGAAAAGACCTTATTTTAATTGGAAAAAAAACCAAAATTAAACTTTGGTTTTGTTAGAAAATTGATTTGCATTTCGAATCTGGTTTGGTTTTTTAAAATAAAAAAATTAAAAGTTAGAAAATATAATTAATGAAAATCCCCTCCCCCTCCTAATTCCCCCCCCCCCCCGGCTGCTCATCCTCCTCCATTCCCCGCAGCTCCTCCTCCACTCCTCTCTCCCAGAGCTTCTCGAACGCGGTCGGCTGTCGCCGCATACCAATTGTTTACAGAGGTCTAGCATTCCGTCGGGGCTGATAGAGTTGCAGGTAAGTTGTAATTGGTTTTAATAGATTTGTAACTGGCATCTAATGAGGAGTATGCACAACAACATTATTTTGTTTCGGGGTCGATTTGTAAAGGTAATTGGTATATAATGCATTTTGGTGGGTGAATTGGAGTGGATAGGCAATAGATTGGGATATTGGCACCTAGATTCTTCAATTGTTCTTGATAATTGTAGTAACTGTATAACTCGGTACAACTGGTAGAACTAGGGAAAACGGGGAAAACTCGAACAACTAGTAAAACTTTGAATAATTGTAGTATGTTTGTTGTGTTTGTTCAATCTTTTGGTATGATACAATGAGCAATCATGTCAGCATACATTTTAAATACAAAGACCACATGTTTAGTATAACTGTGAAGACATCAGTGGAGAATATGACATTGTCAATGATAGAAGAGAGGATTTATAAGAAGCTTGGGTTGGATGAACGTAAGGAAAAACTAGAAATGAGGTACTTTCCGATGGTGGTAGGATGCGAGCAACCTTTAACTATTGTTGATGATGAGGATCTTTTTGTTTACCTAACGTATATGGATAAACAGAACCGAAGATGTCTTTTGGTTGTGGAGAGTAGTGTAAGGTCGGAAATGCAAGATAAATTGTCAATAGTGTGTAAAAGTTTTGTTGGTATGAACTACAATGAGTCGCAGCCATTGGAGAATGAAATCGGACCTAATGCCATAACCTTGTACATAGAGGAGAAGCAAGGAAATAACGAGGTGAAAGACAATGATGATGATACAACACGAGATGACTGTAAGGAGACGGATACATGTATGGAGAATGGCACTAGTATTCAGACTAATACTGGTATGGAGACTGGTACGGCTTTGGAGACTTATACCGCCGTTGAGACAGATACATCTGTAGAGACTGATATTATTGTTCAGACTGATAATGTTGTTCGGAGTGATATTGTTGTTCCAACTGCTAATAAGTATGTTGAACATCCACATGCCATAGAATCGACTAAGTGTAGAGAAGAGTGGGGTGATGGTTTGAGCAAGCATGAAGAATTTCCAAGTAAGAATGCAATTCAGGAGATGGTTGATAGAGCTGCATATAGTGAATGTTATCGTTATATGACTAAAAAGTATGATCGAAAACGATTGGTGATAAAATGTTCACAAGCTAACTGTAAATGGGGACTATGAGCTGCAAGGATTCTTGAGACAGAATTTTTTTCGATTAGAAGCTACACAAAGATGCATACATGCTCTCGGACTAGTCAAAGTGACATCAACGACAAGAGAAGAGGGTCAGCAGAACTAGTCTCAGCATTTTTGAATGAGGAATTCCCAGGAGACTTGGAAACTCCAGTTCCAAAAGTTATTCAGGGTCTGATTAAGTTCAAACTTGGTGTCATGATATCCTACTCCACAACGTTGCGTGGAAAGAATCTTGCGACTTGTGATACACGTGGTAGTCTGGAAGATACCTACAAAATGATGTATTGCTATTTGCACATGTTAGAGCAAGTAAATCCGAGAAAAAAACTAGTGTGAAATTGGATGTGAAAGGTAAATTCAAATATCTCTTCATAGCCTTAGGAGCTTGCATTGAAGGGTTTGCAGTTATGAGGAAAGTGATAGTTGTGGATGCGACATGGCTGAAGAACGGTTATGGCGGGGTTCTAATTTTTGCCAAAGCTCAAGATCCTAATCGTCACCATTATCCACTTGCGTTTGCCGTTCTTGATGGAGAGAATCATGCTAGTTGGACTTGGTTTTTCGAGATACTTAAAAGTGTTATACAGACTCTTCTGAACTGGTTTTCATGAGTGACAAAAATCCAAGTCTGATCTATGCGATAGCAAACGTGTATCCGCAGGCTCACAATGGTCATTGTTTATGGCATTTGAAGGAAAATGTGAAAGGGCATGCTTGTAGCGTCAACAAAGATGTGGTCGGGCATAGATTCATGGAGTTGGGCAGATATTATACGGTGGCTGATTTCAACGCGCCTTACGAAAGATTTAAGACAAGATTCTCGTCAGCGTATCAGTATGTGGAGGCGAATACTGAAAAAGACAAATGGGCAAGGTTTTTTTCCCACGTGACAGGTACAACTTGGACACAAGCAATAGTGTGGAATCAATGAACAAAGTGTTTAAAGAGACAAGGAGGTGGGCCTTAATACCAATGCTGGATTGTATCATGAGGACATTCTCTGATGGTCTAACAACATCAGAAGGATGCTGTTTCCCAATCAATGGATACCAAACTAGTACCTCTGGTTGAGAATCACTTGCACGATCTATGGGTTCTTGCTAGAACGTTACCTGTGCGGGAGCTTAATAGTTATGAGCTTGAGTACGAGATCACTTATACTGATGGGAAGATGTTTTTGGCTAGCTTGGTTGCGAAAACTTGTACTTGCAAGGTATGGGATTATGAAAAGATTCCTTGCCTGCACGGACTGGCTGCTTACATATATTACACTAAGCACGTGGATGGCGGCGTTTGCAAGAGCCGTGATATCAGGATAGAATATCATGAGTTGTGCTCAAAATACTAATGGAAGGAACTGTGGGCATCAGCGTATTGCATGACACTTTATGTTGTGCCAGACATGTTTGCTTGGGATGTACCGGATCACATCAAGGAGCTGAAGATCATACCTCTGGATCCCAACAAGCAGAACGGAAGGAAAAGAGTTAATAGGCTTCCATCTTGTGAAGAAAAGCGTAGGACACAGAACAAAAGACACCCAAGGCAAAAATATGGTTTCAATTGGTTGCTATTTAGGAAAAGTAGTTGGCCCATAGCATGAATGTTTCTCAATCCTCTGTTTAGTTTGTGTTGTATGGTTTGGAAAACTATGTAAAACTTGGTTACTAATTTGAAAAACTGCATTTTGCAAAATTGTGGTTTCAATTAGTATTATCTATATCAAAACTCGTTTATCATAGTTTTACATTATCTCTATTAACTCAAACTTATGATCCTAACAAACGCAATAATTTTCAAAAACAAAATTTGCAAAACTCTTAATATATCCATAATAACACCTTGTCATTTCATCACAGTTTCTTTAAGAAAAAACATGTAACAAACGAAATTTGGTAGATATATTTCTTACCGATATATTATTGTAAATAACACTATAACTAACATCTTAAAGTACTAAAATCGAAAGTAAAACTTTTTTTGAACAAACCTTTTTATAACTTAAAAACTCAAACAGAGTTAGAGAGACATAGTAGAGCAGCCTTTGCCAAGGCATCTGCTTCTACATTGTTCAATCTCGGTACAAAGACAAAAGAGATGGAATCAAAGGAAGTACATAAATAAAAAATATCGAATAAGACTCCTTGAGCTTCCGCGATCATGCTCTTTGAATTGATGGCCATAACAAGGGACTTGGAATCTGATCTGACAACCAACCTACGCAAACCCAACAGCCGAGCTGCCTTCAGGCCAGCTTTAACCGCAATAGCTTCTGCTACAAAGGCAGAGCCGACAAAGCTGCGGTTTGAGGAGAAAGAGTCACTAGTCTTGTGACTGTTATCCTTGAAGATGCAACCAAATCCTCCGTTTCTAGAACCAGGATTCCATACTGCATCTACAAAACATTGAGTGTCGTAGAAGTTAACTAAAATCCCCAATTTCAAGGATTGGTAACACTAAATAAATTAGAAACCAGCAAAAGTAAAACTATGAGCAAATTTCGTAAAACTGGTATCTTGAGTAAAACTATGACCAATCTTTTGGAGGGAAACGAAAATATAAGTTGACGCCTAAACTATTTTAAGCTGGCGCCTAAACTATTTTCATATATTTTCTGTCTTTCACCGAAATCTATCTCTTTATATCTCAACCACATCTCACTTTCACTTTATCCTTATCCATATCTCCCTCAAGCAAGACTTTTCTCTCTCGTTCCCATCTCTCTCTTTCCTCTGAACCATGACGCATCCATATGAGGAGTACAGAAACATGAAGGAGATGAAGAGATACTACGACAGGCTGGCCGGGATCGCCGATGCACATTACGGGATTCCGAAGAGGTGCCTGTGTGGGGGAAGTATCGTTCACGACGTTTCTCCAGAAAAGAAGTTTCCCAGTGATCGTGATACTCTACCTGGAATGAGATACTTCACCTGCACAAAGTTTAAGGTAATATTCAGGCTTTCATTAACCATTTATATAATTATCTGGATGCGATTTGTATGAATAAGAGTGATGATTGGGATGTTATGTGATTCAGAATACTCTGTACAACTGGCTAATGTACTCTGTAAAATTGTTTAGTTTGTGTTGTATGATTCCGAAAACACTGTAAAACTAGGTTAAACTAGGTTTTTATTCTCTTGGGATGACATTAGTATCACCTACATCAATAATCGGTTGTCATAGTTTTACATATTATTTTTATACTCTAGCTTCTAATTCTAAACTCGATTTGTATGGATATGCAGGATGATGGACTCCACTTCCGTCAACCATGGGTCTTCGCAATAGAGGATTAGGTTAAGGGCTTACTTACCCGTGTGAAGGACATGGCCTAGGAGATTGCTCAGCTCAAGGCTCAGCTTAATCGTCTTATCCGTCCATGAGATGTCTGATCCTTAAGTAATATTGTCCCTTGTTGTTTCTTTCATGTTTGTTGTTTCTTCGGCGGATGAACTTACATGTCTTTCTTTTGTGGTTGTTTAAGACTTGTAAGACTCAAATGTGTCTCAAGACTTAAGCTAATGTGTGTACTCTCTCTTTTAGACTTAAACTATAGGCCTTATGATGGTTTACTCTCTCTTTACTCTACTTGGATTCCATATTGCTTTATCTACATGACAAGTTCTAACTTCAACAAAGGGAATAAGATTGACATAATGAACCGACATGAACATAGTTTAGCAAGTTCTAACTTCAACAAACCATAGATAGAGTTTTTGCAACATCCACAAACAGAGGTTCCTAAATACATAAGTGGAGAGAAAAGAGGGGAAGTTCCTAAATACATAACACATCTTCTTCACTGCCTTCTCGATCCCTTCTTTGCTTCCTTCACAAACGACTTAAGCGGAGCCAACCTGTCCTCAAATTGTCCAATGTCTTCTTAACTTTATTTAGCTGAGGTCCAATTTTTTTAACTCTCTTGATCACATCCTCCCACATCTTCTTCTGTTCTGACCATTTCCTCCTCACCACCAACCTGGTCTCCCTGGACTGCGTCGACTGCCTCTTCTGCATTGGCTTGGCGTGCGGCAACGTCTACTTCATACATGTCTTCAAAAAATACTGAATATCCTTCTCCCAACCGCTTAACCCAGCTGTCTACAGCAAGATCAGGTACATCAACGTCGTCTTCCTCTTCAGTGAGATCTGACAAAAGAGCTTTTTCTTCTTCATTTCTGGTAGGCAGGATGCTATCGATATCCTGTGACTGATAACAAAAAAGTTAAACCAAACACATTAAAGTTCTACAACTTTTCCAAAGTTTGTAGGACAAGAAACACATACCGTTATTCTGTCCAATTCCCGATTCACTTTTGAAAGAGAAAACCCTTTCATTCCATTTGCTTTAAACACAGATTGGCACATCCTCGGACAATTTGTATCAGCCTCTTCAACTACTTCTCTAAACCTCATTCCCAACTTGGGAATAGCCTTGAAAGCAAGAAGCTACAAAACATCCTCAAGCCTTATTGATTCTCGAATAATGATGAATGATAAGGTGATAATGTTCAATTACTTACCTCCAGTGGCAGACATAAACCTGGAAGCGGCCATAACGTCTTCTCTTTAACCATACCTCCAAAATGATCCATGGTGTGAGATATCTCCTTAACCATGTAATCAAACGAGTATCTCCCCCATGGAAACTCCTTGCAGAAGTCGAGATCGTCGACAGCTCTTTGGAAAAAGTCCAATATATCTTTGGTGCCTTTTCCTACTTTCGTTTGTGCGCAAACAACACTTCCTAAAAAGAACAGAACCAGCATCCTTATCTGGTCTTTAGGGGGTCCCATAACCAGCAGCATTGCTTTGGCATCCTCAACCTTATTGATTCTCCCTCCTTGAAATGACGCTTCACAAAATTTCTACCACTAATCTCCTTGTAGCCCAGTGGATAGGTGCGGCAGTTTAGGATTGATATCAAAGTGTGTTCTCTCAGCCCATAACGGATGGGAACACCATTCACAATGAGCCACACTTCCTTTCTCTTCGAGACATCCACTATCCACAATAACAACATCCACATTCCTTGAACCATATGGTTTGAGTCCTTCTTCATGTGGAACACATGACAGAATTGTGGATGCTCCTCAAACACCTCCTCTTTACATTACTTATCGGCGGTTGCAGCGAGTCAATCATATGGATAACGTCTATTATGAAACCTTCCCTAACTTTATTTGCTTCTTATACTCTGTTTCATAGAAGAACATCCTCGACGGTTTGATTGCCTCGGTCGGCTCAGATTCCTACAAGTTACATTGTGTACTACCACAGTTATACGAGTAATACCACATAGTTCTCCTAAGTTATCCCAGTTTTTCCTAGTATACCAACATATTACTAGTGTTACCCTTGTTTCACTAAGTTATTTTAGTTTTACTTATAATTTAACACATAATTCCTACTTCTACACTAACTTCCCAATTTCTTTCAACAGAATAATGATACTTTTAGTTATCGTTTTACCTCTTCTTCACCATCATCACCATCGTCACCATCTCCTAATTCTGATTCCTCCTCTCTGATTGCTTCCTTCTCTCCTTCTTCTTCATCTTCATTTTCTTCTTCATCAGAGGCACATGCGTTGTCTTCGGGGACCTTGTCTTCTCATGTGTCTTCCTCCTCACGGCCACCCTCTTCAACTTCGTTCTCTTCATCATTCGCAGCCTGCTCTCTTGCCTTGTCTTCATCACCGTTTGCTGATTCTTCTTCATAGTTATCCAGATCTTCTTCTTCCTCCTCTGATGGTGGACTCGTCAAAGTTGGACCACATTTCCTCGGTTCAGCAACCCCTTCTCTTCAAAACATCCAAAGCATCATCCACAATGGCTTTTATCGGCTCGGAGAGAACCCCATCTGTCACCGGCGATGAATCTTCAGCGCCTATGTTGTCTTTTTCTTCTTTAAGTTCTTCTTCTCCACTTTTTTCGGGGAAAGATTCGTCGGATTCCCCTTCCTCTTACCCAGTCTTGTTTCAACCATGGCGCCCCAAACAGAAATCCCACAGAAAAGATTCTGAAAGTGAGAGAGGAGATTTCGAAATCGAAATCGATTTTGTTCTAGGGTTCCCTCTTTCGTTTCCGTTTAAGAGAGAGAGGAACAATGAATTAATCGAAATTTAATTAAGAGATTGGGATAAACGGATTGGTTAAGAGACGCTTTGGTCCGAAATCAGATCATTTGTTCGTGGTTCAAAACAAATTGGTTATGTCTCTCGTTAAACCAGGTAAAACTCGTAAATACTTTAACTTTCCTAGGGTTTACAGTAATTCTTGCGTTTCTGAATTAAATATGAATTAAAAAATATTTTCTATTTTATAACGGGTCTTTTGTAGATTGGTTCATGAGATGTGGGGGCAAGGAAGATGATGTCCCCTTCAACAATGTAGACACAGCGTTTACCTATTCCAGTGAACAGTTTCAGTCAATATACTAACAAACTTGTTAAAAAGTTAAAAAAGAAAGTTATTCAGATAAAATTGGTGAATAAAAAAGGGTTTGATGATTGATATAAAAAGGGTTAATTAGATTGTTTTTTTTAAAAGACTAACCCTGAGCTGAGAAAGGCCTCTTTCTTCTCTCTTTCTGTTAACTGACTAGCCACCCGGTAATGTCTCTTTGCTGCAGATTTATGATTAGTTAAAAATCTTGAAACATGTATGTGAAGAGAAAACATGTGGAAAAGAGATTAATTGCAAAAAAAAGTTAAACCTGACAAGAATAGCTTCCAAAGATTCATCGACAATAGAAGGGACCCATATTGATCAGTAATGAGCTATGTTTGATAGACTACATAACATGAAGACAAGTAGAAAAGAGTAACTCATAACTCATTCCACATCAGTTGGCTCACATGTCATCATGGAAGTAAGAAGAGTAAAACTAATGTGCTGCAATTACCTTGACATATTCTCCACATTGTGCATCCTCTCTTCAATGGGTTGGGTTCATCATCTCAGAGAACTGTATACACAAAAAGAGGTGAACTCATGATGACACAGTTCTTTAAAAATCAGTACATAGAGATCAAAGAGTCTTCTTTATGCCTTAAGACTGTAGAAGTCGTAAAACCGAATTGACATAAATAATGTAACTAAAGATGGTGTTAAGGAAATAAACGACTGGAAAGACGAAATGAAAACCAATATGAAAATGTTTTTGAAAATAGACCGTGGAGTTGAGATAAATCTCTTTCCTTGATTCTTAATATTCACCCGCAAGTGCGATGGCTTATGCGAATTAGAGTCCCAAGATACAACCACGATAGATAGTCATGTGGCACTCGTAAACTATCTCTATCGAACTATAGAGCTACGAAACACTCTTGAATTGTTAACTTATGGTAAGAGATTTTTTGTGATGATCTTTTACGTTTTTGTCAAACGTGAAGAAATGAAGGAGAGAGACGAGTTTACTTGAAGAGAAGGAGGAGAGCCACTTCCCGCAACAATTGCTGCACGTGGGCAAAAATCTCGCGAAGGTCGGGGAAAGCAAGTTACGAAACTTTCTCCCCAAGATCCTCTCTCTCGTTTTAATTAAATATCTTGGACAAACAGGTGAAATGTGTGTTGTTTGGTTCGAAAATGGGCCAAAAATCTAAAAGTAGTTTGATCTAAAAGGAACCGTATTGAGCCTATGGTCCTTCACCAAGACCCAAGCCCAAGACCACACCGAGCCGAGTCGAGCCGTCCGGACGGCGGCGGTGGCGTGCGCGTGGGGAGCCTTCCTCGAACCCAAGGTGTTTAGGCTAACACATGTGAGTGTACATATATATATATATATACTGCTCAATTTCCCTCTTGCTGGTCGATGTGGGACTCTTATCCATTGCCTCATTCAATTCACATTATTATGGGACTACAGCAATCTGAAGCCAATGACATTGATATTCACATTTTTATTAAAAGTCCAATGGATTTTATTTGTCCAACAATCCTCCACATGAATAGAAGAGACTCTAACCATATGCATACTCGATAAACTCTAACCATATGCGTACTCGATAAACTCTAACCATATGCAGACTCGATAGACTCTAAATATTATACTTATTCTAATCCTGGCTAGACTAAACAGATTTATCGGGAGCGCTTGCGAAAAATTTATTGTGTTTGAGCTAGTGACATTTTGAAGCCTTGGACCACTCATAGTTAATATCTGTCGGATTTATTTTACCAGAAGGTGAACATGATTTCTTTAACCACCCAGTGTTTTATGTAGATCGGGACAACATGCATGACGCAACTTCATTTTCTCGTAGAACTTAGTTCTCTATTGTGTTCATTGTGGCCATAAACTATTCCTGGTTTTCACGAGTGAACTTAGAGAATATAGCCCTACATTCATTCTCCTAGAAACGACCGCATTTCATACTCATTAGGTTACTGACCATAAAAAGTATTGAGTAATACTCCGCTTTAGAAGCTATAGAATCATTAAAAGTCTATGCATATCCTTCTCACATTAGCATTTTTACCATCTTAGGAGCTGGGAAGAGACTAGTTTATCTCAAAGTGCTTTTAGTAGATTTTATTTGATTTGTTTTTCCCTTTGAACTTATGTCTTAGGGTCTCCAGTCATGATAGGTAGGGTTGCAATCAAGCATCCTCATTATTTGTAGGCTTTAAACCCATTTCTTTTGATGATTTAGCAACAATATCTCGTGGAAAACCTTTAGTGAATTGATCCGCTAGGTTGTCAGCCGATTTGATATAATCTATTGTGATTACACCATTTGAGATAAGTTGTTTAATGGTTTTATGTCATCTTCTGATGTGACGAGATTTACTATTGTAGAGATTCTTCTGAGTCCAAGCTATAGCTGATTGACTGTCACAATGTATGCGTATAGCTATCATACGTTTCTCCCACATAGGAATATCTTTAAAAAAATTCTAAGTCATTCAGCTTCTTCTGCATCTTTGTCTAAGGCTATGAATTCAGATTCCATGGTGGATCTTGCTAGCACTGTTTGTTTGGTAGATTTCCACGATATTACTGCTCATCCTAGTGTAAAGACATATCCACTTGTGGATTTTGAATTTTTAGAATCTGATATCTAGTTAGCGTCACTATATCCTTCTAAAACTATTGGTTCTTTACCATAGTAAAGTCCAAAATCTTTGGTGTAGCGCAAGTAATTGAGTATTCTCGTATACCTTTCCAGTGTGTATGACCTGAATGGCTTGTATATCGACTAAGTACGTTTACTTCATCCGCTAGATCTGGCCTAGTACAATTGGTCAAGTACATGAGACGTCCGATCGCACTTGCATACTCGTTTTGTGAAACCGCTTCACCTAAATTCTTTATCAAGTGCATTTGGGGATCTAACAGATTTTTTGTCGTACTATTAGAGTAATTTTTAAATCTCTTGTGAATATCGTTTGAGCATAATGAGATTAGGTTAAGATATTTTCTTTTGAATTTCTTGTGACTTTTACCCTAAGAATCACATCTATGAATGTCATATCTTTCATCTTAAATTTTTCTTTGAGTATGTTTTTTGTTTGATTAATGATATCTTTATTGCTTCCAATAATAAGCATATCATCTACAAATAGACATAGCAAAACATACATATTTTTGGTATTTTTGTAGTTATGCATTTATCACATACATTAATTTTGAAACCATTTGACATCATTGTCAAATGTTCATGTCATTGTTTAGGAGCTTGTTTAAACCAATAAAGTGACTTTATAAGTCGGCATACTTTGTTTTCATGTCCAAGAATAACAAAACTCTTAAGTTGTTTCATATAAATTTCTTCTTCTAAATCACAATTTAGAAAGACGTTATTACATTCATTTGATGGATTTCTAGGTCTTTTAAAGCTGTGATTGCTATCATCAGCCTTATTGATGTTATTCTCGTTTCTGAAAAATAAGTGTCCAAATAGTCAAGGTCTTCTTTTTGTCGGAATCCTTGAACAACAAGCCTTGCTTTGTGTAAACAAGGTGTTCCATTAGGGTTTAGTTTTTGTTTCATATATATCTATTCCCTAATGCTTTGCAGCCAGGTAGTACATCTGTTATGTACCATGTATAATTTTGTGTGATAACACCGAATTCACTTTTGACAGCTTCATTCTAAAAGGGAGTGTCTGGTGAAGACATGGCTTCTGCCAAAGTTTTGGGTCGTTTTTTTATTAAAAATACCATTAAAAAATCTTCACTAAAAGATTTTTTCTTTGGATCTCTTTTGCTCCTTCTAGGTTCATCTTTTCCATCTTCTGAAATATCATTTATAGAAATTTCGACATTTGTCTCAGTTTCTGAAACATTGTCGACGTCTCTTTCTTCTCGAGTTCATTTTGAACCTTTTTTTCCTTGCAAGAAAAATATTTTCGAAGAAAAACCACACTTTGACGTATTTATACGAAGGTAAATTACCTTTCCATAATTCATATGGAGTTTTGACAATTACTTTATATAGAATTTTGTTGAGGATATAATTAGTGGTATGCAACGTTCCCCCCCCCCACATGTTCTGAGGTAATCCATATTCCTATAACATTGCATTCATCATCTCTTTTAGAGTTTGATTTTTGCGTTCAGCAACTCCATTAGATTCTCGTGAATAAGGAGTTGTAGTTTGATGGATTATTCCATTTTCTTTACGTCCAAATGTCATCTTCAGAACCACCTTGATATGGCCTTCAATCTTAAAGACTACAGTGTTCCCCAATGAACATCTTCTTTTGAGTTTGTTTTTCTGATAGGTGTTGAACGTTGTCCTATCAGTGCAAATGTGGATGGTGGCACATGTATCATACCATCATTCCTTTGCTTTATTGCTCTCAGCCATGTTAACCTCAGTAACCACTGCAACGAGATCCTCTTCAGTGAGATGCGCTTGAGCCTTCTCATCTTTGATCTTGCTGCGACATTCAGCAGTTTTATGACCAACTTTAGTGACATTTTCCCTTGAATTTCTCCAAATTCGCATTGATTTCAATGCAATTCTTCTTGAAGTTTGCTCCAGAAGCCTTTAGGACTGCAACTGTTTTGGAAGGCTTGGCAGAAGAGTGGGCGTGTGCCTTTCCTTTGCCTTTGTGCTCAGCCATGTTGACACTATGCTCCGTAGCATTGACCTTGTCAGCAATTCGGTTTCTGGATTTCATCTGAAGCCTCATGATGAGGTCCTCGAGATTTATCTTCTTCTTTTTGTGGTTCATGTAGTTCTTGAAATCCGCATAGGTTGGAGGAAGCTTTTGAATGAAACTGAGAGTTGTTAATGTCTCGCAGATAGACATTCCTTCAGAAGCAATTTCATGGGTTTTGAATCCACCATTTTGAAGTCTTGGAATTTTGCAATCACATACTTCTGACAGCATGCGTCCTCACCTCTGTACTTTTTTCCAGTGATCTCCATAGCTCTTTCACCGTGGGAATCTCACAGTTGACTTGGTACAATGGGTCAATGAGGCGCCCGCAAAATATATCCTTTGCAGATGAAGTTACAATGCACCCATATGTCAACACTTGCGAGAGTATGCACATCAACAATCTCGTAAGAACAAGGGGCTTGTTCTCCTAGATGATTTTATTCAACTTCATTGTTGTCAGGAAGACCATCCTCTTCTTCAGTCATGTTTTGAAGCCTTTGCTATCAAACTTGTCTGGCATTAATCCTTGAGTGAAAAAACAAGATACATCCGGAGGAGTTGGAACTGCAACCGGAGCACTTCTGGTTCCTTGAACAGAACCCGTTTAATAGAGACCAGCGCCGAACATGCTATGGTGCGTGGTTTCATCAGAAACATTACCCATTGGAATTTGGAAGGGTTGGTGTCATTGCTGCAGCGGCTGTTGCTGTTGCATCAGAGGTTGTCACGGTTGCATCAGTTAAAGCAATGTTGAGTGGAGTTTGTATATCAATGGTGGTGCCAATGCGGGTGTTGTTAAGATCCGTCATTTTCTGTTGAGAAAACATGAAAGCGGATTAGAACACCAATCAACAAGTAACATATTATTTCAAATAAAATAATATTCTAAAATCGATTGTCATTTTTGGTGTTTTTAGTAGATCGCTAAAACGTTACAAAACCGCCAAATCATATCGATATAAGTCTGGAAACGTTTTGCAAACTCGTTTGAAAGCGTTCGCAGAAACCGTTTAAGTATACTTTTGATTGTTTCACTAACTCGCTTGTGAAGCGTTTGTGGTAACAAATCGTTTTGATAACGTTCTAAGAATCATATATAAAAACAAGAAACGTTTCGCGGAAATATTGAAAGCAAATCGCAAACCTGTTCCAATAGAAAACCAAAATGTTTTATAAATTCTTGAAAAATCGTTTACAAAACCGTAATGAATCAATCCGATTAAAGCATACGATAGAAAGTGATTAAGAGTTAAGAATGTAGAAGCTAGAAAACCGAATTGACATAATAAAGACGATGTTAACAAAAATAAACGATTGGAAAAACGAAACAAAAACCGATATGAAAACGTTTTCCAAAACAGACCGTGGAGTCGAGATAAATCTCTTTCCTTAACTTTTAATATTCTCCCGGAAGTACGACGACTTATGTGAATTAGAGTCCCAGGATCCAATCACGATAGATAGTCACGCGATCCTCGTGAACTATCCCTATCGAACTATAGAATTACGAAACACTCTCGAACTATTGACTTATGGTAAGAGATTTGTTGTGATGATCTTTTCCGTTTTTGTCAAACGTGAAGAAATGAAGGAGAGAGATGGGTTTATTTATAGAGAAGGAGAAAAGACACTTTCCACAACAAGTGTTGCATGTTAGCGAAAATCTCGCGGAGATACGACACTTTCTCCCTAATATCCTCTCTCTCATTTTAAATATATATCTTGGCAAACATATAAAATACGTGTTGTTAAAAGATAAACTGCAGCATTTTGACATAAAATCCAAAAATAATTTAGTCCAACAAAAAATTTATTGGGCCTATGGCCCATCACCAAAATCTAAACCGAGCCAAGCCAGTAGCGGCAACGCGTGCGTGGAAAACTTTTTCTCTCACCTAAATTGTTTAAGTTAATGTAATTCCTGTAAATTCAGAAATATTCGGTTGACGGTTTGGTTTGATATTCAGTTAGTAAAGGTTTTTTTATTTTATAAAATATAACCGTATCAACTCTTAACAAATTTCTGAACTGAATTAAAATAGATTTCAAACCGAAATTAACCAAACTTTTACGGACGACTAACTTCAAACCAAAGTTACCAAATACCAAACCAAACTTTTGTTCGGTTCAATCCGGCACAATTTTGTTCTACCGAATTACCCGGAAAACTAACCGTACGAAATCGTATCCTCTGCCGTATCTGCAACTTTAATCATCTTACAAGAGCAGATTTAGAAGAAACAGAATGAACCATTGAACCAGACAATAGAAATGAACCAGGCTACAAAAAAGGTATATGTTCTGGAATTAATTACAGAGCTTGTTGCTGCTGCTTTGTTGGCTTGAAGCACTCTTGCAAGAAGTTGTGAAGCTGTGAGGTGTACATGTCTGGAAAGTTCCGGTAGTGATCCACATGAGGAGACGACTTGAAGTTAAAAGAACGTACGTTTCTTCCAACCTTCTCTTGTTCTTTGATCCGGAGCTCTACGGAATGAGAAGGTACAACTTTGTCCCCCGAGCTGTAAAGATAAAGCTGAGGACATGGAGGATGTTTCTCATACAGTTTCTGAATAATTTTCATTAGCCTCCTGCAACACAAACATTTACTTACACTCACAACAACAACAAGTATCAATCTGAAAAAAAAAAAAAGCAGACAGATGTGATGTATATATAGTGTGAAACGAAGCTTACATGTTGACCTCTGGGATGTTTAAGACAATGGAGAATAGTTTCTCTAGAGATGATAGCATCATGCTTTCGATTCCTAGAGGTTCCTTCTTTTGTGGGTTTGAAGAGTCCTCGTCTTCGGGCTCTGTGTTTATGGTGGAACTACGTTTCTTCAGTATAGCAGCAGTAAAACCAGCTGCCCAAATCTACAGGAACAACCAGGAATCTATTGTTGAATGATACTTCATAATAGCTTACTCACTGCTAGTCTTAATTTCATGGAAAGAGAAGAACAAACCTTGGTATCTAGAGGATCTGCTCCTCCTGAATCGATGATACAACCTTTAATCTTTTCTACTAACTCTTGTCTGCCCACAAAGCTCTCGAGCAAGGCACCATAGCTGTCTCATAAGAGCATCACTAATGAGTAAAACTGTTTGCCACATTCAGACAAGTAAAACCAAACTTTAGTGTTGAGAAGATGAGATCGATAAATCAAACCTACACAAGCCAACCAGTATTACTGAAACTGTGGAACACCAAGCACTTTTCTCTACCGTCCTCTTCAATCTCCGACACCCAGTTGACCAATTCGTTCCCAAACTCAGCTATACGCCGTTCAAGACGCCGTCCAAGATCAAACCGGAGCAAATCGCTAACGTCGACGGTGAAAGTAACGGCGTTAATTCCTCTGGAGTTGTACCACTCGACGTATCTCCTTAGGTGTTTGGCTTTCGCTCCTAACCAACCGAGGAGAACCACCGTCGTCTCTTTCCCGTTCTCGCCGAATGTATTCGCGTTTCCTCCTCCGTTCACGATCCGTGGAGCTTTGTTCCAGATGGCGACGCCGTCGTTGGGTTCGGATCGGAGTGGGTTGGCGTGAACGGCGGAGTTCTGGAGATGGAAGTTCGAGGTGAGGGAGAAGACAGATTTGAAGAGATTGTGGTTCCCGGGAAGCGAAGAGCACCGTATACGAGCGGCACTGCGAGAGGGGAAACAGAGGTGATTTGTAGATTTGAGCGAAAAGGAATATGGATTTACATTGATCTTGGTGACAAGGAGACGATGATTGAGAGCACAAGTACTGAAGATTCTTGCAGTTGCTTCCATGGCGAATCGTCACCCACTATCTCACGGTGGTTGCATCTGAAACTTACTCACTTAACTAATAATAACATATTTGGGAAAGCAAACACTCTCATTTACCCAGCGGGTTTCGTTCAGCCCCAGCCAGCTCTTCTCTCGATCTCAGTGTTATCTACGTTGGATGCATTTACATTCTTTTCTTAACAATTTTTTCCTGCATTCACGTCCCTTATAGTATTGGTCATTTGTAAAGGCACCTACGTTAATTTACATTGACACTTGAATTTTCAATAATTTACTTAAGCAACATCTTAAGAATCTCAATCATAACACACACACATAAACCATACTCACACTTATCCTTTGTGTGAGATTCAAACCATCGTTACATTTCACTAGTTCCTGCAAATTTCATTTCCGTAATAAATCAGGATATAGCTGAATGGCCTAACATAATTCTAATACTAAACTGAAACATCCAACTAAGAAATCTTTGGAAATCTTTAGAAAATTCTAAGTAAAATTTAAATAAACTCTCATGAGACAAAATAATAAAATGTTGCAGCCTTTTTAATAAAACGAAATTAGTATTTTTAGACAATAAGAATAAAGTTTATAGACAATAAAAAATAAGAATAAGTTTATAAATATCCAGTCTCCATGGTTTTCATAGGCTCGCGTTCCAATGCACACAATTACTCCTCGCGTACATTACAAAAGGATGTTTGAGTATAAAAAATACTTAGTGAAGACGCTCAAAATTGGCTACATGCAAATTGTAACATATCTAACATCAAGTAATGAATTCCATACAAGCAACCTATCATTTCGTTCCATGTAATTCCTTAGCTATTTTCCAGGTCCTTCAAGGACAAAGCCAAAATACGATCACAATATCTTTTACGGCCTAAGGCGAAAATGTGTTTTCCTTATTTGTATTCATTCATTTCATTCCGTACTTTCCTCTCTTAAACTCGTTCTTAATATGTTTTCTTAACATTCCAACTCATTTCTAGATCAAATACTACGCTTTTAAAATAAACATATTGATCTAATCAAGCCATCATTACACTCAATCTATCATGCCACAACCATATCTTGAGTCGTCTCTGGACGTCTCATATCTTGTGCTCCTATGTTGTGACATGTCATTCCCTTCTTTGTACATGCTTCTCCTTTCACCAGGCATTCAAATATCCTTATCAGACACTATAACCCATTTGGAGTCTCTGTTTACATACATTTTCCCCTTGCCCATCCCTAGCTAGCTCATTCTCTTGATCCTTGTTTCCCACATAACCATTTATAACCACTCTCTTATTGCTTGAATTATTGTGCTCATGGTTGCCTATGGTTGCACCGCTGATCTCACGTCTCTTCGGCGTACTCTCCTTTCGTGTGGGACATATGTGATAGTCATGCAATAGCCAAATAATTTCTCATACCTAAGAGTAACCATTGTTGCCTCTCCTCCACGGAAATTCACCAGTGTCTCGACGCATAGATTTTGAAACCCATCCATCACCACCTTGATCATGCTATTGTCTGACTCTACTTCGACCACCTCTCCAGTCGCATTTCCAATTGTTTCAAAAGTTGGTGTTGCCCAATAATGAAGAGGCCCTCCTACAACTCTGACCCAAAAGGTGATTTCCAAGGGATTTTTTGTCTTCACCACTGATTGCCATCTTAACAAGGATATCATCCAGTAATCAAAATGATATGGTTGCATCTTGAGTACCTCCAAAATATCTTCTTGTTGATCAAAATTGAACTGGAAACTACCAAGACCCAGATCTGCCCCAATCACACGGTCCTCTTTTTTCCATATCTCAGGTAGCATGATGAGTGGAGCTTTAACGTCCAGTTGGCTTGGATTCATGCATCTATTGATCAGAGTGTTGGCATAGCATTCAATAAGGACTGAGTTATCAAACTTTGAAACTGACATCTTTAAATTCTGTAGATTCTCTTCCACCCTTTGTTGTTTGCGGACCTTCTAATAAGTTGACCTTGAGACATATATAAAGAGAAACACTGAGACCAGTAATTAAAGAGATAAAACCAGTAAATTGCTCGAGTTGCGAAAGTGATTGTGATGCTCCATATGCTTGAGGCAAAGCCTCTTTATACTCCTCATGATTACTTGGGTAGCATTCCTTTTGACCTTTTAAATAATGTTAATGATCCTTTGCGCAATCCAAAAGATCATCTCTGAGTTATTATTCTATTATTGTGAGGATATGAACCTTCCTTCCTCTATTCCTTAATCCTCCAACTACACTACATTATATCCAGACTGCCCATGTGACAAAATTGTATATTCTCCCATAATCATCCTCATATCTCTTTTCATATCCCACATAATCCGAGAATCTACCCATAACCGAATGACCTAAGCTTAAAGAATATATTGTACCCTTTTCAATTGTTAAGTGAATCCAAGTTTCCTTATAAAACTTCCAAGCGTATTGCGTTTCGCTGATTCTTTGTAATCACTACCTCCAAACTCTCCAGAGTTCTAGTCTTTGTGTTATTGTCAGAAATACTCCACTAAATCAACGCGATTTGTAGTCCTATCTCAACATTTACGTGATCCCCTTTATTTCCTCTTTTGTTGGCCATAGAAAATCCTTTTTCGAAACTTTTCCATTTCTTTTGAAAATTGTGATAATCTTGTTCTTGATGTAGATCTCTTTGATTGATCCCGAGATAGCTTCCAAAATCCCAAAATCAAATTGTGATTTACCATCTAGAACCTTAAGAGTTTAGTCTTCTTATTTTAATTTAAAGTTTTAATTGCATTTGCAACAATGGTTCATTAATTATGTTTGCAATTTCAAAGTTCAATTTTTATAAGGGGATTTGCCAAATATGACTAAAAACTTGATTTTAAATGCAAAGTGTACTCCAACTCAAATCAAATGCAAAATTAACTCAAAAGGTTAGTGAAATTACAAACATTCTCTCATGACTAAACAAAAAACCAGTATTGTAGTTTACTATTATAACCTTGATTAGTAAAAAATCATACTACCGTAATTATAGACATTTATAAATGATGTAAAATTTGATTTGCTAAAATTGAATAGTTTTCAACATATATGAGTGAATGTAGGTTAGTCATGATATTTTTTGGTTTAGGGTTTGGTAACTATGTTATAGTAGTGTATGTGTGTTTTAGGGTTAGATTGTGGTTCAAAAAACTAAATTTGACCTATATGTGTTTAGTTTTGTATATATTAAATTCTTTATACGTTTATTTTAACTTTAATAAAGTTTTTGTATGTGATTTAGTAATATAATTGATTTTGAGGTTTTGGAAGACTTAACTTTTTGAAGATATAATGCACTAGAAGACTTACTGGAAAACTTAGCTACCATTTCCCGCTTAAAATTTTAGAAGAATTTAGGTTTTCCGCCTATTGTTAAGTCTTCCAATAAGTATTCCATAAGTGTTCTAGTGGAAATCTTAAGTCTTCTAGTGGAAATCTTAAGTCTTCCATAAAATCTAGTGTATTAGATCTTGATAATAATTTAACAATGGGCAAATCTCTCAAATAGACTTTTTTCAAATTTTTGTCACAAAAATAGATTTCAAAGAAAAAAAAGACCAAGCCTTTTTATTTTTAAAAATTAATATTATTTTTTAATTTTAATTCTCATCTCCAAAAACCACCCCATAACTAAACCCTAACTCTAGATTAGTTAACCCAAGGGTATAAATGTATATTTACACTATTTAATAAAACTTATTTTGGTCATTTTTTTTCTTAAAGGTTATTTTGATGACAAAAACTTTTTTAGATTTATCTTATGGTATTCCTCTTTAGATAATTTCGTAAAAAATATTTTGGTTGGGAAAAAATCCTAATCATCTAATTATAGACATTTTAAGTGATATAAATTTAGATTTTAAAGTTTAGTTAAGTTTTATGAATTGTTTATTTCTAATTAGTTATTTATTTTGAGTTTAGGGTATAGGTGACTTAATCTTCCAACAAATAATGACTAGAAGACTTTCAAGTAAGTCTTTCCGGAGTTATTCTATTAGAAGATTTACTTAAAAGTTTTCTGAATCGAAAATATTTAATTATATTGGAATTTTTGTCCTCTTATATAAAGAAAAATTTACAGATTATCTCTCTTCTTTTCAAGTGGATGTAACAAAATGTAATTTTCTCATTCTAAAACTCTCAAACCTCTCTATAATCTGTTTGAACTTTAAAAAAAAAAAATTTTATATCAATTTCTCATTTTTATTGTAAACTTAGAGAGAAAGAGATGATGGAAACTGTATATTCATTCTATTCACAAACGTTGAGTACATATACTATCGTAATACAATATCTCTTCATGAGATTTGGTCATATCTACAAGACTTATCCTCAATATACAAAGCTTATCTCAAACTAACGAATCTTTATGTTTATACTCTATTGACACGGTTTAGTAGACCAGCCTAAACCACACCGAACCATCACTCTTAACACTCCCCCTCAAGTTTGGTGCGTGTAAGTTCCGAACGCCCAACTTGTTTAACAAATACTGAAAAGTCGAACTCCCCAAGGCCTTTGTCATTATATCAGCTAGCTGCTCTGTAGTTCGGACGTGTCGCATCTTTATGAGTCCATCCTGTACCGCGTCTCGAATGCTATGACAGTCAGACTCGATGTGTTTTGTCCTTTCGTGAAATACTGGATTCGTAGCTATGTATATGGCCGACTTACTGTCGCAGAACATCTCCATAGGGTCATCGTGCTTCACTCCCATATCCTCTAATAGACGTTTCAACCACTTCAGCTCACGCAGAGTCGCTGCCATGGACCGATATTCCGCCTCCGCAGAAGAGTGTGATACCGTGTCCTGTTTCTTGGTTTTCCAGGAGATGGGTGAATCTCCCAACAATACTACAAACGCAGACAGAGACCTTCTCGAGAGCGGGCAAGCAGCCCAGTCGGAATCACAAAATGCTCGTATGCGAAGATCACTGACTGCTTTCAACATGATCCCTTGACCTGGAGAACCTTTCAGATACTTGAGAACTCTCACTACCGCGTCCCAATGAGCCTCTCGTGGTTTATGCATCACCTGCGACAACACATGTATGGAGTAACTTAGCTCGGGCCTAGTGATCGCGAGATAAACCAGGCGTCCAACTACTCTTCTGAAATGCCCTGGATCTTTGTACAAAGGACCTTCATCGCTCAGCAACTTATGATTCTGCTCCATTGGAGTTGATACCGGCTTGCAGCCCAACAACCCTGCTTCAGCTACTATGTCCAGCGAATATTTCCGTTGAGTGAGAAACATTCCCATCGGCCCTCGCACCATTTCAATACCAAGGAAATATGCAGCCTTCCTTAGGTCCTTCATCTTAAAACAATCACTCAAGTACGCCTTAAACTTCGTCATCATGTTCAGGTCGTTGCTCGCAATGATCAGATCGTCAACATAGATAAGAACTCTCAAGCTTCGACCATCTTTGATGAATGTAAAGAGCGAGTAGTCTGAATAAGACTGCTTGAACCCGAACCTGTTCAATGCAGCTGTAAGCTTGGCGAACCAACATCTCGGCGCCTGCTTCAATCCATAGAGGGATTTCCTCAGTTTACAAACTTTCGTTGGGCTGTCGCCATAAAAACCTGGAGGCATTTTCATGTACACTTCTTCATCTAAATCTCCATGCAAGAAAGCGTTGTGTACATCCATTTGATGTACCTCCCAATTTTTCGCCACCGCAACTTCCAACAAGGTACGCACCGTGGTTATCTTTGCGACTGGCGCAAATGTTTCACCATAGTCCTCCCCTTCTACTTGTCTATTTCCACATACTACAAGCCTGGCTTTGGGTCTCTCCATCGTTCCATCGGCATTGAACTTATATTTGTACACCCATTTGCACGCCAGTGCCTTTTTTCCTTTGGGCAACTCGGTGACATCCCAAGTTCTTTGTCCTTCCAAAGCAACTACTTCGGTTGACATTGCCCCATTCCATATAGGATCCAACATTGCCTCTCTCCAGCTTCGTGGTTCTATATGTGAAGAGACAGCTGCAAGAAATGCTCGATGTCTCTCAGAGAACACCGCATCAGTAACAAAAGCTGAGATTGGGTAAGAGCAGGGAGCATTACCTGGACTCGTTTCCGAGTGCCGAGACGAAGCGGGATGAACTGGGTGTGTGGTATGTTTATCGGGACTGCAGTGCGTGTTGTATGTGATATAGTCACGAAGTTTCACCGAAGGTCGGGAAACTCGTTGACCTCTACCGAGGTTTGGCTCCGGAGCCTGCTCTGTCTCTGCTGCTGGAGTAACTGTAGTATGATCTTCTGGGGAAATCACAGACTCCACGACTGGTGTTGCAGACACGGTAGCTGTTGGAGAATCTGTTATTTCCACAGCCACTTGCTCTGCGTCTGAAAGAGAACTGCTCCCCCTGGAGTCCAAAACTGGTTCTAGATCATCGTTAACACCCACGGCTGGAAGAGTTGGTGAAGCTTCTTCAGGCGCACGAGTACGATCTTCCTGGAACGGGAAGGATGACTCAAAGAATTCTACATCGTGCGAGACAAAGAACTCGTCGCGGTCCAAGTCGTATAGCTTCCAAGCTTTCTTGCCGAAGGGGTAACCCACGAAAATGCATCTTCGACTCCTTGCATTGAACTTGTCCTTGTCGCGAGTTGACTGGTGAACATAGCAAAGGCACCCAAACGTCTTTATTCTTGTATATGCGGGTGGCTTCCCATATAGGCACTCATACGGAGATTTGCCATGCAGTAAGCTGGAAGGTGTCTGGTTTATAACATGTGCTGCTGTAAGAACACTTTCTCCCCAAAACTTGATCGGAAGATTCGCCTGGAACATAAGTGACCTTGCGACATTGAGAATGTGTCTATGCTTTCTCTCCACTCTCCCGTTCTGCTGTGGAGTCGCTACACAAGATGTGTGATGGATGATGCCATTTTCGGTAAAGTACTTTGACAGACATAAGAATTCGGTCCCATTGTCACTACGAACTGTCTGCACTGGATGTCCAAATTGTCGTTGAACAAGGGTACAGAAGTTTGGCAGCACAGTTTTCACCTCTGACTTTTCGAGTAACAAGTGTATCCACACAGCTCGAGAGAAATCATCAACTATAGTGAGGAAGTAAACAGCCCCACACGAAGCTGGTTCTCGATAGGGACCCCAAAGATCAACATGAATTAATTCGAAAGGAGCAGAAGCTTTATTAGAACTCTCAGGGAAAACACCACGGGTTTGCTTAGATTTAAACAAATGTCACATCCTCCAAACTTGTCGGAGTTGTTTGAAACACCAGAAACAAATGGTAAATAACTCAAAACACCAAAAGATGGATGCCCCAATCTGCGATGCCACAAAGCCTTATCCTCCGCGGCTTCAACTCTGAGACCTCGCCTGACTGTCACATCTCGATAAACATACACACCGTCCCGTTCTTCACCGGCTCCAATCAGGGTCCTCGTAAAACGGTACTGCAAAACACAAAGTGTATCAGAGAACACAGCTAGACAACCTGTCTGTTTCAATAATTTTGCTACAGATAATAGCGTGCAATTCAAGTCAGGGACTAGTAAACATGAGGCAGTATCAGCTTTTCTGAAAGCCGAAGTACACCACTCCGAGTCGCCTGAACTTGACTGCCATCAGCAAACTTCACTGGACACCCGACCACATCCTTCATGTTACTCAACAAACGAGCATCACCAGTCATATGGTGTGATGCCCCAGTGTCGAGAATGACTTCTCCTGTTTGTTTCTTACCATTCAACTTATCTGGAATCGGATGCGATTTTTGTTGCTCCAGAAGCGTTGTCAGTGAAGCCCACTGTTCTGGTGTCAAAGCAGGAAGGTTTGTCCCACCAGAAGGTTGAGCCTGCACAGCATTGGATCGTGACTGATTGCTGCGTCCACGTCCTCTGCTTCTGCCTCGTCCATTTCGATCTCCTGCTTGATTGCGCTCCGTCCACCAGTCAGGAAATCCGATAATCTGCCAACATTCTTTCTTCTCGTGTCCCGTCCTTCCACAGTGCGAACACACAACTCCTCCTCGGCTCCTTGCTACAGCAGCAATCAGACCATTCATGTTCGCATTCTCTGCCTGGGATGGCTCGGTTTGAGCTACAAACCCAACCGCGTCTTGTTTTGTCTCAACTCGAGAAGTGAGAAGTCTTCTTTCTTCTCGCACGACTCTCTGATATACAGAGTTCAAGTCCGGCAATGGATCCATCCCAATTATATTGGTGCAGACATTACCAAACCGTGCATCATCCAGCCCCATGAGAAACATATGAACTTTCTCTTCTTCATAATCTTGACTGATCTTTTCCGAAGCTCCACAGGTACACTTCGGAAGGGGCTTATAGTTCTGTAGCTCATCCCATTTCAAGGAAAGCTTTCCAAAATAGTCCAATACACTCGACCCATCTTGTTTGCATGATGCAAGTTCAGCCCTCAGCTGATGTACACGGACGGCATTACCAATCGAGAATCTCCTCTTCAAGTCGCTCCACATCTTGTAGGCATCAGGTGTGAACGTCACTGTCGAACGCACCGTTGAAGAGATCGAAGCTCTTATCCATCCCACGATCATGGAGTTGACTGTTCTCCATAACTCTGCCTCCATCGGTTTCTCTTTCTCATCCGGCATCAACAAGGTGCCGTTGATGAAACCTATCTTGCGCTTTGCACGAAGCGCATTCTCCAGCTCTGAAGCCCACTCGGCATAGTTTTCACCTGTCAACATGACCGGTGTGATTGACACTCCAGGATTGTCGGACGGCGACAAGAAATAAGGAGACGTCATATTGTTTTCGTTACTGCTACTTGCGGTTGTGATTTCTCCCTTTGTCATCTTCTACGATCTCTCTAAGGTTTTGATTTGATCGCTTACACAAGCTCTGATACCATGTAAACTTAGAGAGAAAGAGATGATGGAAACTGTATATTCATTCTATTCACAAACGTTGAGTACATATACTATCGTAGTACAATATCTCTTCATGAGATTTGGTCATATCTACAAGACTTATCCTCAATATACAAAGCTTATCTCAACTAACGAATCTTTATGTTTATACTCTATTGACACGGTTTAGTAGACCAGCCTAAACCACACCGAACCATCACTCTTAACATTTATCTCATGTTTCTCACTTATTTATTTTATTTTTGTAGGTTTTTCATCACGTGGTTCTCATCTTCCACTTGGTGTATCCCTTGTCTTTGCTGCTTTGCTTGGATTGTAAGATGTTCATTGTTTTTTTTTGTTGAATCTTGTAGGTCCGGAAGCTCCTGCTGTTTTCAACTGTGTAAGCTATTATCTCCTTTTGCAGTGTCGAAGATTAGATCATTTTGAGAGTTAAAACGACATTTGACTTGCATGTAAATATCAGGTTGTTGAAATTAGCAAAGGTGGCAAGGTGAAATACGAGCTAGACAAGAACAGTGGTCTTATAAAGGTATTTATTCGAAACCTCTTGTTTGTTTCTGTGGTTGCATATATGCAGAAGTCTTCCTTGTTATGTGTTAAGTCACAGTTTATGCTTTAGTATAAGATTTGAAAAGAAGAAGAGAAAAAAAGAATCTGATCACTGAAAAGTTTTATTCTCTAAGGTTGATCGTGTCCTGTACTCATCCATTGTGTACCCACACAACTACGGTTTCATTTCTCGTACCATTTGTGAAGAGAGTGACCCTATAAATGTCTTGGTACTCATGCAGGTGCTCTCTCTCACCTTTTATTAGCTTCAATTGTTCATGCAAAACTTGAGGCAACTGATAATTGTTGTGTAGGAGCCTGTGCTAACTGGATCGTTCCTCCGTGCCCGTGCTAACTGGATCATTCCTCCGTGCCCGTGCTATTGGGTTAATGCCCATGATTGATCAGGTAACAATCACTAAAAACCCCAAAATTATATCTTCTACTTCTCAGGTTGTATTACATTTAGTGAGAAACCATGGAATCAACTTGCAGGGTGAAAAGACGACAAGATCATTGCAGTATGTGCAGATGATCCTGAGTTCTGTCATTACAGAGACATCAAAGAGATTCCTCCCCACCGTCTAGCTGAAATCCGCCGCTTCTTTGAGGATTGTATCCACAATATTACATTTTTGGCTTATGCTCTATTTTAAGTTTTCACTTAACAGAAACATTTATAGACAAGAAGAACGAGAACAAAAAAGTGGACATTGAAGGTTTCCTCCCAGCTCAAGCTGCCATAGACGCAATTAAGGACTCCATGTAAGTTTGTTTTCTCCAAAGTATTTTACACGTTTACTCTGTTACCTTGGTCACAACAAACAATGTACTGTTTTGATAAAAAAACGCAGGGATCTTTACGCAGCTTACATCAAAGCTGGCCTGCAGCGTTAATGAACTACCTACATGCTATGCTCGTTATAACTTGGTGAATTTTCGCAATATACATTGAAAAACTTTTTGTCACATTATACGCTTTCTTATGATGACGATAAAAAATGCCAGTTACAAAAAACAAAAACATATATTAGCCCTTCTCCCATTTTTACACTAATGATGTTTGCAAAGTCTTCTTTGTCTTCTTGTAGTTCACTGGATAACATCATTTCTGAAAGCAGTTCCAACCCTACTTTATATCCCATTCTAAAATATAGTTTGAGTAAAAATGCTTCAATGATATTCTATTTTTCATTTTATAATAGAGTAAAAAATAAGTTTACTCTATAACATATTTATTTTTTGTTTATCACTCTATTTTCACTCTAAAATAGAGTACTGTTGGAGCAACAACCAACACTATTATAGAATTAATCTATTTTAGAGAAAAAAATGAATAGAATAAACCATTGGAAATGATCTTAATCGAGTACATTTAGCTTCTTTAGATTTTCCGCAATAATTGTTTATAATGTGAAATATGATTATGATTTCAGACTTCATTGTAATTTGAAGGCCCACTATAGAAAATTTAATCAAAATCCTTTATAACATGGCTGACATTCAAGGATTGTCTGTCTACTAGAGCTAGAATCAGAGCATGGAGTTGTATACAGTCGTGTCTGCTGTGTGGAGAACCGAACGAGACGCGGGACCATCTGTTTTTCGCATGTCCATACTCGTTCACTGTAGGGCTTGATCTTGTGGGTTTCCTTCTAGGTGCTAGGGTGGACCCTAACTGGTCTATCACCATCATGTCTCTCCTCTCCACTCGTCGTCAAGAAATTAATACTTGTCTTTTGAAGCTTGCTCTCCAAACTACTATCTACAGCCTATGGCGGGAAAGGAACAGTAGACGACACCAAGGCAATCCCCAGAGTACTGCCTACATGGTATGTATCAATGATAAGACCATCAAAAACATAATAAAATATGTAACAAAAATGTCCACCCACACACAACACATGAGCTCTCTCAAAATTATTTTTATCTAACCCATGGTTGAGTTTCTTATAATCGGTATTTTCAAATTTGAATATTTATTTATACCATTCAAACACTTCCTACAAAATTTATGGTATATAAGGAAAAGTAAAATAATACTTTTTATAAAATTGATCGGATTTCTAGAATCTTTTTCTAAGAATACAGACTTTGAGAAGAGGCTTATATGAAATTAACATTTTACCACATGGTCCACATCATCATTCACAGATGGGTGTAATTCTTCAATCGAGTTCTAAACAGTAGATGGTGTTGTTATATTTGATAGATCATGGTAAGACACAGATAATTTTTCAAACAAGGATGGTTCAACAGTTATAGGAACTAATGTTTAGATGAAAGCAAAGAATATCAAGCATAATCTCTCATTTTTGCATGATGTGCCGACAGACCCCAATCGAGTCAAGCCGGTGAGAGCCCTTCACGGTTTACTACACCGGACCAAACAATAAAACAGAGTGCTAACCCCTTTCGTCATGCTGTCCACTGCCCTCCTTCAACAGCCGGCTCCAAATCACCGAGCTTCTCTCTTTTCGGTGATGATGAACTTCTACAAGATTCACCTATTCATCCAGCTCAAGGTCTCACCCCTCCCATAAAGTCTGCTTGTACACGTTCTTCTTCCCCCGGCCCTTCTAAGATCCGTCGTTTCTCCCTGGTTGATGAAACTCTCTCTTGCGGTGACGAAATGCTCGACCAAATGTTCAAAGAGGACCCCGACAACATCTCTGATACCTGGTTACTTGACGACGAAGAGGATGAAGCTTCAGATAATTCTTTTTCTGCAGACATCGACCATGTACAGCCTCGTGGGTATGACAAAGAATTTTGGGAGCCTCTTCTAGACGACACACTTGGTGGATCTGATGCTGCAGAGGTCATGGCTGGTGTAAATGTCCCAAAAACGGCCCCACATACCATCTGATGCACCACTGGCGATGCGTTTGACCACAATGTACACTTATCCGGAGAACCATGTACGGACAGGAAGAAAGACCTTTGACTTTTTGGGTGTACACCAGAAAACCCCTACTCATGTACAACCCACCTCGACGTCATCGGCGTACACGCATACACCTGATAATTGTCGTCCACATGTACCTTTTTCTTCTGCATCCACCCTCGTTCCCTAAGCTAGTCGTGACCATGCAGCTCCTGCCACCCCTACTGCCCGTGACACCAGACCGCTTTCAGAGTTCAATGACGAGGAGTTCAACGTACCACCATTGATTGACGATGTCTCCTACGAAGCTGATGATGTACCAGATCTTGACTTGTACGAAACAGAGGGGGAACCATTTGTTGCCAAACTCTATGCAAACAAGCAGGACTGTCAGATCGGACTAGCCATATACGCAATCAAAGAGAGGTTCTACTTTAGGCAAACACGGACCAAAAGAGATTCCTTTGTTCTTTCTTGTCATGACAATCGCTGCGACTGGCGTATTCTAGCTAAGTAGCTCACAACATGCAGATACTACACAATTAAGAAGGCACAACTTACACACTCTTGTACGGCGGAGACACACAATCTTTACAAGAAACGGGCTACATCCAAAGTAATTACCCATGTTTATCGTTCAATGTTTACCGCACAACATGATGCACCCAAAGCAGCCCAACTACAACATCTTATATTGGAGGACCTACGTGTATGTGCCTCCTACATGAAATGTCACAGAGCTAATGGACAGGCCCTAGATGACACAGTGGGTAAAGCAGAGGAATCTTATCTCAGTCTTGCTTCTTATTTTGAGAGGTTGAAGGCCACCAACCCAGGTATTGTTACTGCCATCAAAACCGAGCTTGATGAGATTGGTGACACACATTTTCTCTATGGCTTTCTCTCATTTGGGGCTTCCATTCTCGATTTTCGCCGTCTTCTTCCTGTTTTAATAATTGATGGGACTCGTCTTTCTGGCAAATACAAAGGTGTCCTTATCACTGCAAGCGGCCAAGATGGCAATTTCCAGGTCTTCCCCTTAGCTTTTGCTGTTGTTGATGGGGAAACAGATGAAGCTTGGGTTTGGTTCTTGAGTAAGCTGGAAAGGATTATTGATGATTCCATTACACTCTCAATTATCTCAGATCGCCACTCCAGCATTCTCAAATCTGTTAAAATTGTCTTCCCAAAAGCACACCATGGAGCTTGTATTGTTTACATCATGAGGAACGTGGTTTCCCGCTACAAGAGTAAAGGCCTTGCAAAAATGGTATGTGAAGCTGCCTTTGCATTTAGACGCAAAGATTTTGACAATAGCTTTACAAAAATTAGGCAAGCCAATGCGGCTTGCGCTAGATACCTTGAAGACATCGACACATCTAAATGGTCCAGGACTTATTTTCCAGGTGAAAGATACAACCTCTTGACTAGTAACGTTTCTGAGCAGCTCAACAAAGCCTTATCTCAGTCTAGAGCCTCACCAATTGTGGAGTTGTTCATGTTCATTCAACGCATGCTAACCCGTTGGTTCTCAGCACGCAGAACTAAATCAGCTAAACACAAAGGTATTGTCACACCCGAGGTTGATGCGGTCATGCAGACACACATTAGGCTAACAAAAGGCAGCAAAATATCCAATATAACCAGCTGGAGCTATCAGGTGAAGAGACTTTTTGGCCACAGCTTCACTGTCTCATTGGATAACAAAGCATGCTCTTGTCAAGTTTTCCAGAAAATCAAAATCCCATGCGGCCACGCTCTGTTAGCTGCTGACTTCATTGATCTCCCATATATCCAGCTCTTGGATAACCCCGCGTATGTGTCTATCCATGATTGAGTCTTGTAGCAGTCCCCAAAGAGCTGGATATATGACAGACCAATGGAGTCAGCAGCTAACAGAGCGTGGCCGCATGGATTTTGAGTTTCTGGAATACTTGATAGGATCATACTTTGTTCTCCAATGATACAGTGAAGTTATGCCCAAAAAGTCTCGTCACTTGATAGCTCCAACTGGTTATGTTGGAAATTTGTTGTCTTTTGTGAGCCTAATGTGTGTCTGCATGACCGCATCAACCTCGGGTGTGACAATACCTTTGTGTTTAGCTGATTTAGTTTTGCGTGCTGAGAACCAACGAGTAAGCATGCGTTGAATGAACATGAACAACTCCACAATCTGGTGAGGACTCAGAGACTGAGATAAGGCATTGTTGAGACTGCTCAGAAGAACTAGGTTACTCACGTCAAGAGGTTGTATCTTTAGCACCTGCGGAAAATAGTCCATTGCGACCATTTAGATGTCGTCGATTGTCTTTCAAGGTATCTAGCGCAAGCCGCATTTGGCTTGCCTAATTTTTGGAAGCTATTGTCAAAATCTTCAGGCGTCTAAATGCAAAGCAGCTTCAACAATACCATTTTAGGCAAGGCTTTACATGCTGGTATGTAGCGAGAGCCGGGAAACCACGTTCCTCATGATGTAAACATCAAACTACTAAGCTCCATGTACGTGCTTTTGGGAAGACAATATTTTAACAGGCATTGAGAATGCTGGAGTGGCGATCTGAGATAAGTTGAGCAGTGTAATGAATCATCAATAATCCATCTTCCAGCATTACTCAAGAAGCCAAACCCAAGCTTCATCTGTTTCCCCATCAACAAACAGCAAAAGCTAAGGCGCGAAGACCTGCGAAATTGCCATCTGGCGCTTGCTAGCTGTCCATGAAGGACACACCTTTGTATGTTTGCCGCTAGAAAGACGAGTCCAATCAATATACTTAAAACAGAAGAAGGACGGCGAAAATCCTCTTGCACGCATGCTAGAATGCGAAGCCCCAAATGAATTTTGAGAAAGGCCATAGATGAAACAAATAGTCTTTGTGTCACCAATCGCTCATCACAAGCTCGGTTTGATGGCAGTAGACAATACCTGGTAGTTGCGTGCCTTCAGCCTCTCAAAATAAGAAGCAAGACTGAGATAAGCATTCCTCTGCTGATGACCCACTGCGTCATCAGCAGCCTGTCATTAGTCTAGCTGTTTCATGTGACATTCATTGTGCGAGGCAGCACATACACGATTAGGTGTCCTCCAATATAAGAGTGTGTAGTTGTACGGCTGCTTTGGCGTGCAGCATGTGTGCCGGGTAACACATTGAACGATAAACATGGGTAATTACTTTGATGATAGCCCGTTCTTGTAAATAGATTGTGTGTCTCCGCCGGATACATAGGAGTGTGTAAGTTGCTGCCTCCTAATTGAGTGTAAGTATGACTGAGAACATATAGCAGGATGATCGAGCGCTTAGCTAGAATACGCAGTCGCAGCAGATTGTCATGACAAGAAAGAACAAAGGAATCTCGTGGTCCGTGTTGATGCCTAAAAGTAGACACATACTCTTTGATTGCATATATGGCTAGTCCGATCTGACATTCTTGCTTGTTTGCGTAAAGTTTGCCCAACAAATGGTTCCCCCTCTATTTCGTACAAGTCAACATCTGGTACATCATCAGCTTCGTAGGAGACATCGTCAAACAATGGTGATACGTCGAACTCCTCGTCACTGATTTCTGAAAGCGGTCTGGTCTCACGGGCAGTAGGGGTGGCAGGAGCTGCATGGTCACGACTAGCTGAGGGATCAAAGGTGGATGCCGAAGAAAAAGGAACATGTGGACGAAAATTATCAAGTGTACGCCGAGGACGTCGAGACGGGTTGTACATGAGTAGGGGTTTTCTGGTGTACACCCAAAAAGTCCAAGTCTTCTCTTCCAGTCCGTACATGAGTTCTCGGATACGTGTACATAGTGGTCAAACGCATCGCCAGTGTACATCGGATGCGTATATGGGGCCGTTTGGGACATTTACACCAGCATGACCTCTGCAGCATCAGATCCTTATCACCTGTTAAAATAAAAAATAATTTAAAATGCGCATTTTACTAAATGATTATAAATATATTTATATATCTAGAAACTGATCTACATTAAGCGTTTAAGATTGTTAACACCAAGTGTGTCGTCTAGAAGAGGCTCCCAAGTAATTCCTTTGTCATAACCCACGAGGGCATGTACCCATGGTCGATGTCTGCAGAGAATTATCTGAAGCTTCATCTCTCTCTCGTCGTCAAGTAACCATCAGGGATATTGTCGGGGGTTTTCTTTGAACATTTGCTCGAGCAT
>CAJHQP010003175.1:0-71764 GCA_905132765.1 Moricandia arvensis | reverse complement strand
TAGTTTGGGCAAAAATCCCTTTAATTTACCCAAGTCCGGTCCTTGACAATAGATTGCAGAAGCTTATGGTTCCAATGTTTTTAAAAATCGTCTTTTTTAGAAAAGATTTGTTAACTCAATTTATTTTTATCTGCAAGAGGCATCTTATTTTTAATATAGAAGGTGGCAAATTTGATATATCATTTAACAGTTTTTTTCTTTGAAAAACATACATTTAATAAACTTAATTTTTGTTTTCTAGCTTGGAATCAAGAGTGTTGTTCTATACATCCGAATAAAATATTCAGTTTAGTCTCCAAATTTTAAATCAACTTCATCGATGCTTTTCACCGCCGCTGGGAGCGGTCCCATGTTATCTTAGTCTATAATTGTCCGGTTTATTTATGGAAAATGGTCATCCTTTTTGGTACTTGGTTTCAGATCTGGGCTAAAGAGAAGAATCAATGGTCTAGTGTCGGTTCTTGGTTGCTTTGGCTCGTTTGGAGACGCGCTAGGTGATGGGTTCGTCGGCTTCTGTGCGGTGGTGGTGAGATGTTCAATCCGGTTCAGAACCAGTGAAGGTTAACGCTTTAGCTCCCGTTTGTGACCACTCCTAAGATGATTCGTAACTTGTGTCCCTTAAGTCTCTAGCAGTTAGGTGAGCCCTTGTAGAGAAGACATATGTGGTGGTAGCTGGTGGTTAGACAATTTTTGTTTGTTATCATGATTGTGTCTTCTGCTATGTTGAGTTCTTATTTTGAGGAGTGTCTCCAACTCATTTTCTTAGTTTCACGTGAGGTTTTGATTTAGAGAATTGGGTTTAGAGAGGAGTATGTCTGTAGTGTAGCTGTTGGAGCAGTGAAGGTGCTTTCGCTGACATTGTATATGGCCTTTCTTCAACTCTAGTTCCTTTGTTATGTAACCCTAGTACGGTCTGAGGACACTTGTTATGCTTTCGGCTTATCCTCAGTGATTTTTTTTTGTTATGAGGTGTATTTCCTCGCTCTGCTGTTAGAATTGGCGAATGGACCTTTTTGTTTTTCGGGTTAGTTGTCAAGTCGTTCAAGTGTTGTTGATCTTTCCAGATTGGTGGCCGTCCTCCTTTCGTTTGGTTATCTATTTGAAGCCTATAGTAGTCTAAGGTTCATGGTTACTTTCCTCTCCTTCTTTGTTTTTGATTTTTTAGTATCTTGGAACATTAAGTTTTGATTTTTCAATAACTTTTTAGGTGCTCGGTTATGGGTTTTACTTTTCTTTCTTTGAGCTTTAACTGTCCATGATATATATTTTTTTTATTCAGTTCATGTACTAGTCTTTGATTCCAATTTTTGAATTATTTTTTTGTTCAAAAAAAAGAATGAATTTAATTCTGACAACAAAATACACAAATGTTTGGTGGCTGGATCTATCTTCAGCCTCGACCATTCTAATCATTCATTCAACCGGGTCTGACTCCAGCCTCGACCATTCCAATCATTCTTTTGACCGGGTTTGACTCTAGCCTCGGCCATTCCAATCATTCTTTTTAGTTTTTACCATTTTTCACTATTTCTTTTATTTGCACCGATTTTTTTTAAATTTTTTTTTTAAATTATAAATCCAACTAAAAAACGGGAATCAAGTTTTGGTTACAAGTCCGACTCGAACAAAAGCACCCAAATCAAAAATTTCCTAATCTAGTTTCGCTCGACCCATATCCCCGGTGCGTTCCACTAGACCAAATCTTAAATCCTTGAGCATCGGTTACCGTTCTCAACCTTCGACGAGAGCCACAAGAAGGAGAGATTCTCCTCGTTTTCTCGGATGCCGGGGTCTTCTCATGTCGTCTCCGGAGTAGCTTGCTCCCGATGAACTTGTCAAGACTTGTAATCTACACTTCCAATTAAGCTCCAGGCGAAAATAGAGAAGAGAAGGCGGGTGACTCTCATCGGAAAATAGCACCTACACCTGACTGTACAGCCTCAGCTCCACCACCAAAACCATACACTGACAGATACGATCAAATGACCACAACCACCAATGGACATGATGCAAGAAATCGGGAACGAGGTGGCAGCAACTCTTGAATCCAAGCGAACTCTTAATGACCTGCAAATTATAAACAAGCAACACTACCATGAAAGTCAAGCGATTCCCACGGCACAGGGATATGTTGCATTTCCATTTGGTGTCACCGAGGATAGACGAAGACAGATGACAAGCTGAAACCGCCTACAACTCGCCAAAAGCCGACTCCGAGAACCGGAGAACCGGAAAATACTTTGACGCCACACAGCCTGTCCGGCGACAACGGACAGCAGACAACAAAGACCAAATAGTAAACGCTGGAAGGACATGTCGACTAGCCTTCCTGACGAGCTTAGACCAAGAACCGGAAGAGGGAAAGACAAATGGGAGAGAAGCCGTTAGCAAAGCGCCGGGAGAGAAATAGACGACACCACCGGACCACCGTACCTAAAGCTTCAAGAACCAAACACCGAAGGCTCCTGCACACACCGAAGCTGATGCACCCCAGTACGAGGAACCAGCCCAGCATGGTGATCAGGATGAGCAGATCAGTCCAACCGAGGTTCGCCCATCCGACCGTACCAGATCAACGAGCAGTGCCGTGTACAGAATCGACCCGCGTACATCCGGAAATGACCTAAGGCTGGAATCACGACCTAATGAACGAATGGACTGTACCACAGCAAGTCTTTCCCGACCCGTTCGACATTCTAAGACCAATAGTCAAGCCAGAACTTAAGATCAACGAGTGGAACCAGAGAACGGACACAACACTTCGCTTCTGACCCGTTTGGTACGTACCGCATGGCCCGATGGACATGAACAAGACTTTTCCGACCAGTTTGAAGATCTCATGATGATCGATCATTCTAATCTCTCTAAAGCAAGGATACTTAAGCTCTCTGAAGATTTGGTTCATCTAAAGTGGTCATCCGTTCACGAAAGTCCATCAATCACCCACACGGACACACCACAGTACGTCCTGGTCCTTACCCCAGTACACCCATTGGGTACGGATGAACCTGGACAGTAGGCGAAGGGACATTTGTTGACCAGAGTAGATTCAGATGAACCTGGACAGTACACCAAGAGTCATTTCGACCAGATCAAGAACCAAAGAGTCATTTGACTATTTTTACATGTTTTTTCCACAACTTTTTAGTCCTTTCACATGCCTTTTCACTACTATAAATATGTAATCTCATTTCAGCAATAAACCATTCGATTATCACTTTTGTTTTGAGTAAAACTCTTTGTTCTTTGAAGAACTCTTCTTGTTTTCTTGGTGAGTCATATCCGAGATAAACAAACCTCAAATCGTTGGTCTTGTGAGTCATATCAAGCAACGACGAGAGCATCTTCCTTTGGTGGACTTGTGAGTCATATCAAGCGCCAACTGAAGACGGGAATATCGGAGGCCTTCCGCAACCTTCGTGCGACCCTTCAATCCATCAGTTCTCCTTCCGGAGTTCATATCAATCCAATCCGGTCGAGTGATCCTATCTTAGGGCGTATCAAGTGGTATCAGAGCCACTCTTCCGGTATTGTCTATTCATCCATCTTTCTCACCTTCCATTTTCTTCAAACACTTCTTCTTCTATCTATCTTAAATCCGGGCCCCTCATTACCATCCACTAGTATAAAAAAAAAGAGAAAGGAAAAGAAAGAAAAGAAAAAGTTCGATCAAAAAAAAAAAAGATTCAAGAGTTTGATTTGTGGATTGGTGGTGGAAGAGAAAACCTGCTGGCTGAGGAGAAATCCAGCCTTTGAGGAGGTTAAAGCGGATTTCAAAACCCCAAAAATCTCTTATCTTTCTATCTTAAGAAATTCCCTCTTGTTTACTTGGAATTGTCCATTGGGATTCTTGATCAGTTCTCTTAGAACCTAGAGTGGAAACTCGTGTGTGTGATCACCAAAAATCTGAGAGAAACACGTGTGTGGGTGAGGATCAAACACTTGAGAGTGTGAGGTTTTTGTCTAACGTTTTGTGTTTAAGAAATTTCAGGAACCATGAGTAGTGAAGGAGAAAGAAACCAACCCGGAAACTCGTTTGCTGGATTGTCTAACCTACAAATGCGTGCTTTGAATGATTCTATGACTAACTTGATGAATGCAGGTTTAGACCAGATCCATCAAAGGCTTGATGAGCTTCAGGCCAGTCAACAAACTCATCCTAGAACCGGAGCAAGAAGAGATCGCCCAAGGAGGGCAAACCGGTCCGATGATGAGACACTGGGGGAAGATCTTCGAGAGGATGAAGTCAGGTCAATCAACCGACCCAGGAGAGGTCATAGGAACCGAGAGCAAGGTGATGTCAATCCATTTGCTAGAAATGATCGTGCTGATGATAGTTTAGGCGGATTAAAACTGAAAATCCCAACTTTTGACGGTAAAAACGATCCTGATGCTTTCCTTGAATGGGAAAGAAAGATTGAACTTGTCTTTGATTGTCAAAACTTTTCTGATCTTAAGAAAGTTAGATTGGCTGCTACTGAATTCTCTGGCTATGCTATTAACTGGTATGACCAAGTTGTGACTCATAGGAGAAGAACAGGTGAAAGGCCAATTGAAACATGGGATGAACTTACCATGTTGATGAGGAGACGATTTGTCCCTGCTCACTATCACCGAGACCTCCACCAGAGGTTGAGACGCCTACTTCAGGGCACCAAGTCTGTGGAAGACTACTACCAAGAGATGGAGATCTTGATGATCAAGGCTGATGTGGACGAGCCCATGGATGCCACAATGGCACGATTTCTTTCAGGTCTCAACCGCGACATCCAAGATCGAATGGAACTTCAAGAGTACGGTAGTGTGGAACAAATGTTACACAAAGCCATTTTGATTGAACAGCAAGTCAAAAGAAAGAGCTACTCAAGGCCGGCTCTTGCTCCCAAACCGGCATACGCTCCAAAACCAAGCTATCCAGACAAAGGTAAGTCTCCTCCCACAACACATAATGCTTTTAAGACTAATGTTCCTGCTCGTGTGGACAAAGGAAAGGAAGTTGAGACTTCTGGTTGAGCAAGAGACATTAGGTGCTTCAAGTGTCAAGGTCTAGGACACTATGCCAAAAACTGCCCCAACCAACGAGTGATGATTCTCTTGGAGAATGGCGAGGTTGAGTCCAAGGATGAAGAGAAGGACAAGGAGGATTTGGGTCCTATCTTTGATGAGGAAGAGGAAGCCTTTGACTACCCACATCACGGACCTTTGCTTGTTACTAGAAAGGTCATAGACGAACCCATCTTCGATGAAGAGGACGATCGGCTGGTCGATGTAGTCGACCCGACCTTTGACGCTGAGTCTGGTCCGATTTTTGATGAGGAAGATTGCTTCGACCATCCAGCTCACGGTCCACTGCTTGTTACAAGGCGATCCTTGAGTGTTCAGCCCAAAACCAATGAAAAGGAACAAAGGGAGAATCTCTTTCATTCTCGTTGTCTTGTTTCTGAAAAAGTTTGTTCTTTGATCATTGATGGTGGAAGTTGTACTAACGTTGCTAGTGACACTCTTGTCAGGAAACTTGGACTTGTGACTAAGCCTCTCTCTCGACCGTTCCGGCTTGAGTGGCTAAATGAAGCTGGCGAGCAAATGGTGAAAGAACAAGTCACCGTCCCTCTTACCATTGGACGATACGAGGACGAGGTTGTGTGTAACGTCCTTCCCATGGACGCATGCCATATTCTCTTGGGCCGGCCATGGCAGTTTGATAAGAAGGCCGTGCATGATGGCTACACAAACCGACACTCATTTGATCATAAGGGCAAGAAGATCACGTTGGTCCCATTGACTCCTTCGGAAGTTCACCAAGATCAGATCCAGCTCAAGAGGAGTCGAGACAAGGAGCCCAAGAAGGACGAACCGGAAACATCCACTCAAAACTCCAACTTTTTTATTAAAGAAAGTCAGGTCAGGAAATCTCTTTATTCTCAAAAGCCACTTCTTTTACTTGTGTACAAAGAATCTCTTATGGCTGCCCCTTCTTCTGACCTTCCACCGGAGATTCCGAGTGAACTTCTAGATCTTTTGCAGGAGTTCTCTGATGTTTTTCCAGATGAGAATCCAAAGGGACTTCCACCGGTTCGAGGCATTGAACACCAGATTGACTTCGTCCCAGGCGCATCTCTACCGAACCGACCAGCATACCGCACCAACCCGGTGGAAACCAAAGAACTTCAGAAGCAGATTGGTGACCTTCTCGACAAAGGTTACATCCGGGAGAGCCTTAGTCCTTGTGCCGTACCAGTTCTGTTGGTACCCAAAAAGGATGGTTCATGGCGTATGTGTGTGGACTGCCGTGCCATCAACAACATTACGGTAAAATATAGGCATCCCATTCCTAGGCTTGATGACATGCTTGATGAGTTGCATGGTTCATGTGTCTTCTCTAAGATTGATTTGAAAAGTGGATACCATCAGATTAGGATGAAGGAAGGTGATGAATGGAAAACTGCATTTAAGACCAAACTAGGGTTGTATGAATGGCTTGTGATGCCATTTGGGCTTACTAATGCACCTAGTACTTTCATGCGTTTGATGAATCACGTCTTGAGATCCTTCATTGGTCATTTTGTGGTAGTTTACTTTGATGACATTCTTATCTACAGCAAGAACCTTGAAGATCATAGGATGCACTTGAAATCTGTTCTTGAAATTCTTAGGAAAGAGAGGCTCTTTGCAAATCTTGGTAAATGCTCTTTTGGAACAGATAACGTGGTGTTCTTAGGCTTTGTTGTAGGAGCAGATGGACTAAGAGTAGACGAGGAAAAGATCAAGGCTATCCGAGACTGGCCTAGTCCATCGACCGTGGGCGAAGTGAGAAGCTTCCATGGCCTTGCCGGCTTCTATAGGCGGTTTGTTCCGAACTTCAGTACCATTGCAGCCCCATTGACTGAAGTAATCAAGAAGAATGTTGGGTTCAAGTGGGAACAAGCTCAAGAAGAGGCATTTCAGATTCTAAAAAGGAAGTTGACTCAAGCTCCTTTACTTGTACTTCCTGATTTTTCTAAAACCTTTGAGATTGAATGTGATGCTTCAGGAGTTGGTATTGGTGCTGTTTTGATGCAGGATAGGAAACCCATCGCTTACTTCAGTGAAAAACTTGGAGGTGCCACACTCAACTACCCTACTTACAACCAGGAGCTATATGCTTTGGTGAGAGCCCTACAAACATGGCAGCACTACCTTTGGCCTAAGGAGTTCGTGATCCACACCGACCATCAGTCCTTGAAACATCTTAAGGGTCAACAAAAGCTGAACAAGAGGCATGCACGTTGGGTGGAGTTCATTGAGACATTTCCTTATGTCATTAAGTACAAACAAGGTAAGGACAATGTAGTGGCTGATGCCTTGTCTAGAAGGTATGTACTTCTCTCAGCTCTTGAAACAAAGTTGCTTGGTTTTGAATTTATCAAGGATCTATATGCAACTGATTCAGATTTCAAAGAGATTTTCAGAAAGTGTTCAAAACGGCTTATGGCAAGTACTATCAAATCTCTGGATTTTTGTTCTTTGATAACCGCTTGTGTGTGCCCCAATGTTCTTTGAGGGAGTTGTTTCTCAGGGAAGCACATGGAGGAGGTCTTATGGGACACTTTGGAGTTAAGAAAACACACAAGGTTGTGTATGAACACTTCTTTTGGCCGAGCTTGATGAAGGATGTGGAACGAATTTGTAGCCGATGTGTGGTTTGCAAGAAAGCCAAGTCTAAAGCCAAGTCTAAAGCCAAGAACCAAGGTTTGTATTCTGCCCTTCCTATTCCTTCTCATCCGTGGGTAGACATTTCTATGGATTTTGTGCTTGGTTTACCTAAGTCAAAATTTGGCAAAGACTCTATCTTTGTGGTGGTCGATAGATTCTCTAAGATGGCTCATTTCATACCATGTCATAAAACTGATGATGTTGTGCACGTTGCTGATTTGTTCTTTAGAGACATTGTTAGGTTGCACGGAATGCCTAGGACAATTGTTTCAGATCGAGATGCTAAGTTTCTTAGTCATTTTTGGAGAACTTTGTGGTCTAAGTTAGGTACTCGTTTGATGTTTTCCACCACTTGTCACCCTCAAACTGATGGACAAACTGAGGTTGTCAACCGGACCTTGTCAGCATTACTTAGATCATTGGTTAAAAAGAACCTTAGACATTGGGAAGAATGTTTGCCTCATGTTGAATTTGCTTATAATCATTCCATGCATTCTTCTACCAAGTTTTCTCCTTTTGAGGTTGTGTATGGTTTCAATCCCTTATCTCCACTTGATCTTTTGCCTTTGCCTTTGAGTGAAAGAGTTAGTACAGATGGCAAAAAGAAGGCGGACACGATTCAGAAGTTGCATGAGAAAGTTTGTGCCAACATCAAAGCCAAAACTGAGAGCTACACAAGAAGGGCGAATAAAAAGAAAAGAAAAGTTGTCTTTGAAGAAGGCGACCTTGTTTGGGTTCATCTTAGGAAGGAACGTTTTCCTGAAGAAAGAAAGTCAAAACTCATGCCTAGAGTCGATGGTCCTTTTCAGATCCTTAAAAAGATCCATGACAATGCCTATCAGCTGGACTTGCAAGGTAAGTATGACATTTCTTCAAGTTTCAATGTTTCTGATTTATCTCCTTTTTGTGCAGATGATCCAGATTTGTGGACAAATCCTTTTGAAGAGGGAGGGAATGATGCACCCCAGTACGAGGAACCAGCCCAGCATGGTGATCAGGATGAGCAGATCAGTCCAACCGAGGTTCGCCCATCCGACCGTACCAGATCAACGAGCAGTGCCGTGTACAGAATCGACCCGCGTACATCCGGAAATGACCTAAGGCTGGAATCACGACCTAATGAACGAATGGACTGTACCACAGCAAGTCTTTCCCGACCCGTTCGACATTCTAAGACCAATAGTCAAGCCAGAACTTAAGATCAACGAGTGGAACCAGAGAACGGACACAACACTTCGCTTCTGACCCGTTTGGTACGTACCGCATGGCCCGATGGACATGAACAAGACTTTTCCGACCAGTTTGAAGATCTCATGATGATCGATCATTCTAATCTCTCTAAAGCAAGGATACTTAAGCTCTCTGAAGATTTGGTTCATCTAAAGTGGTCATCCGTTCACGAAAGTCCATCAATCACCCACACGGACACACCACAGTACGTCCTGGTCCTTACCCCAGTACACCCATTGGGTACGGATGAACCTGGACAGTAGGCGAAGGGACATTTGTTGACCAGAGTAGATTCAGATGAACCTGGACAGTACACCAAGAGTCATTTCGACCAGATCAAGAACCAAAGAGTCATTTGACTATTTTTACATGTTTTTTTCCACAACTTTTTAGTCCTTTCACATGCCTTTTCACTACTATAAATATGTAATCTCATTTCAGCAATAAACCATTCGATTATCACTTTTGTTTTGAGTAAAACTCTTTGTTCTTTGAAGAACTCTTCTTGTTTTCTTGGTGAGTCATATCCGAGATAAACAAACCTCAAATCGTTGGTCTTGTGAGTCATATCAAGCAACGACGAGAGCATCTTCCTTTGGTGGACTTGTGAGTCATATCAAGCGCCAACTGAAGACGGGAATATCGGAGGCCTTCCGCAACCTTCGTGCGACCCTTCAATCCATCAGTTCTCCTTCCGGAGTTCATATCAATCCAATCCGGTCGAGTGATCCTATCTAGGGAGTATCAGAAGCCAAGGCTAAGCTCCTCCTCGAGATAACCGTACTCTCCGAGGTACCCATGGCGTGGAAAGAACGGACGAGATCCACCAAGACACCAAAGAAGACGTCAACCCGACTACCAGCGCCTCTTCACCCAAACTCAACCAGCAGAATATACTCACCACAAGCCGGATCTGGAGAGAAACCGCTGTCCCTCCTCCACGAGCTGCTATCTCTCCAAACAATTTAAGGACCGTCTGGAAAACCCTAAACGCCGACTCCTCCGAATAGCTAACCTTATCCCCGTCGCGCCGTGACTCCAGCACCAGCAGAACCGTGACAGAGCCATAGCTCCTGTCGAGCGAAGCTGGAACTCGACGGACTCCAGCAACAAAGACCACGAGCAAGGCAACAGGGGGGCCAAGATCTCGGAGAAGCAAAGAACAGAAGAGATTTTAAGGGAGGATGGGGTGGCTCCGACGCCGGCACGCACGCTGACGCGCCGTCCGGACGTCGGATCCGAGATGCAATGGAGTTTTGAACTTTGTTTTTGCAGAGAGAAGCGGAAGAGAGAGAAGACAAAAAAAGTCAAGGGTATCGAATGCTGTTTTTTTTTTACTCATAACAATTTTCCATTAGCCAATAACTTCAGCGTACATACTTTTATCAGTCCTGACACGAAATTTTAACCAAACTGGCTCCACAGAATATAACTTAGGGACATTAGACATAAAAGTGAAAGTCTCTTCCGCTATCCTGTCAGCAGCCTTATTTCCTCCTCTTGGATAGAACCTAACCTCATGATCCTCGATCTGTGACAGAAGAGCTGAGAGTGCCTGAAATGTTGGTTTAATAATAGGCCACACGACTTCTTCTCCATTCAGCATTTTGGTGAGTGTAAGTGAGTCTGATTCGAAGATAACTCTTTTATAACCCAGCCTCACCAACGTTTCTACTGCCCATTTCATGGCTTCAGCTTCTGTCTCCAAACTCGACCTCAGCCGTGGTACTGCTCTTGCTCCTGCCCATAACATGTTCCCTTGATTATCTCTACATATCCATCCGAGCCCACTGGTTTACCGGTCTTTATGCCAAGCACCATCGGAATTGCATTTTATCCAGCTCGGTGGTGGGGGCTTCCATACATGTTGTATGTTTTCTTCTCTGGGCAGATTAATCCCTCTTGTTTCTACCTCACGTGTTTCTCCCTTTTCTCTATTCAACCACTCCTCCGAATCCTCCCTCGCCTTCTGTAGGATGCTTTGCGCCTCATACTCTCTCCCTTTAAACAAAAACTCATTTCTGTTTTTCCAAAGTCTCCAGAGTAACCAGGGCACTAAATCTGTTGGGACATCCTTTCCACGATATTCTTTTTCCAGATTGAGTACATGAAACAGATTCGAATACACTGAAATTTCCATGATGTTACCTGAGGGTGCTGGGAGTGGTGATATAGCCCATACCAGTCTCGCGAGAGGACATTGGAACAATGCATGGTTAATTGTCTCAACTCCTTGACCGCACCGAAGGCATCCTCCTTCTCTTGCTATGTGTCGTTTGTGCATATTCTCTGCTACTGGGAGAGAGTTGGATATACATTTCCATAAGAAATGATGTACCTTCGGGCTTGTCTTCACTTTCCATGCCAGGTTATAAAGTGGGTCTAAGCTCGGCTGGTTATTCTCTGTCACCTTATGAGGCTGATTGAGCACATTAACTTGAACCCAGTAACCAGACTTTACTGTGTAGTGTCCTGTTCGATTGTACTCCCACACATATGTGTCGTGAGTTCCTTTTCCTCCTATCTGGATTTGTTCAATAAGCTTCCTCTCCTCTTCCGGGAATAGGCTTTCCAGCCTTGCTCTGTTCCATTATTTTCCTTGCTCTGTAAGCAACTCACTTACTTTCATATCCTCATTCAAGCTTTGCCTATTCCCTTCCCATTCCCACCTCACTGCTCTCGCCATTCTTGCAGGTTGATGAGCTATCCAAGGATCCCGCTAGACCAAAGCACTTCCACCATCTCCAATGAGCAATCTTGTACCTTTTTTAATCAGAGGTTGTGCTGAGTGTATACTCCTCCACGCATAGGATGGTCTGGATCCCAAACCTGCATTAAGAGGATCGGATTTCACAAAATACCTACTCTTGAATACCTTGGCCAGCAAGGATTCTTTGTAGTTTAACATTCTCCAAAGCTGCTTGCCTAATAGGGCTTTGTTAAAAGCTTCTATGTCTCTGAAGCCTAACCCACCCGCCTGTTTCGATCTGCTTAATTGGTCCCAGCTTTTCCAGTGAATTCCTCTCGAGTCTCTTTTGTTTCTCCACCAGAACTCAGCCATAATTGAAACTATCTTTCTGCAGACTGTCTTAGGCAAAAGGAAACACGACATGGTGTAGGTAGGGAGCGCCAGTGCAACTGCTTTCAGAAGGACTTCTTTTCCTGCTGGGGATAAGAATCGGGTTTGCCATCCTTGAACCTTTTCACTCATTTTTCTTTTATGAAGTTGAGAATCGATACTTTTGATCCCCCAAAGGATTCTGGGAGCCCAAGATATATCCCTTCTCCACCCTCTTGGTGTATCCCTAGCTTGCTTTTTATCTCCTCTCTTCTTTCCTTTGGTATGTTCTTCCCGAAGCAGACGCTGGACTTTTGATAGTTGATTCTTTGCCCAGACGCCATGCTGTAAGTGGCTAGGATTTGTGTTAAAATCTCCAACTCTTCCTCTGATCCCTTGCAGTAAGACATGCTGTCGTCTGCATACAATAAATGAGATATCGGTGGAGCTGTCCTAGCAACTTTTAAACCTGAAATTCGTCCTTGTTGCTCTGCATTACACAGCATTTGGACCAACATTTCTGTACAGATCACAAAAAGATATGGGGACAACGGATCTCCCTGTCTCAGCCCCCTTGTTGGTTGAATGTTTCCATAAGGAGTTCCATTGATCAGAACTTGATACTGCACCGACGTAACGCAAGCCATGATTAGTTTAATCCACTGCTCAGAGAAACCAAGACCCTCCATTGCCTTCCTTAGGAAAGACCATTCAACTCTATCATATGGTTTGGAGATATCCGTTTTCACTGCGATAAACTCCTCCGAGCATTTGTTATTCGAGTTTAGAGCATGTAGCAGCTCGTGTGCAACTAAGATATTATCCGAGATGAGTCTACCCTCCACGAACGCCGCTTGTGTTTCTGAGATTATCCCTGGCAAAGTCCTCTTTGAGATGATCTTGAAGGCTACGTTGCACAAGCTGATCGGCCTGAACTCTGTCAACTTATTAGCGCTGAGCTTCTTTGGAATAAGGCATATATGTGTCTTGTTTAGACCTTCCTCTAATTCCCCTGTAGCAAAGAAGGCTTGCACCATCCTAGTTATCTCGCTTCCAACAGTTCCCCAAAAATGCTGGAAGAAATACCCGCTCATACCATCTGGTCCCGGACACTTGTTCGGATTGATATCGAAGACTGCTCTTCTCACCTCCTCCAGAGTGACTTCCTTTACAAGATTCTCATTCTGTTCTTGGGATATCTTGTTCGAAACCTCCCATTGAGTTTCCAGCTCCACTCCTACCTCTTCAGAAGTAAAAAGCACTCGGAAGTAATTCTCTGCCCCGTCCAAGATCCTGCTCGTTAAACCATTCTCTGCCCTCTTCATCCAATAAACTATGAATTTGATTTTGGGCTCTTCAGTTTTTGGTGACATCATGGAAGAATTTTGAGTTTCTATCACCTGCTTTGAGCCAGTCCAGTCTGCTCTTTTGCTTCCAGAAAATTTCTTCATTGTAGTACTCTTCATTCAACTATTTTCTTAATTGAGTGAGAACTCCTGGAACATAAAGAGATTGTTGTGACTCTGCATCTATTCTGTTCTGCAGCTCTTGGATTCTCACAGCTGAGTTAGGCACTGTCCTCCTCTTCCATTGAGAAATTGACTTTCTGCACTGTGAAATTCGATTCATTAAGCCAATTTGTCCTGATTCTCGGTTGTCTCAACTGGATTTAACTGCTTCCGCAAAGCCTTCTCTCCGGATCCACCTCTGATCATACTTAAAGCTTGTCTTTCTTTTCCATCCAAAGCCATCCAGCCAATTAATGATCGGACTGTGGTCGGAGCATACTTTCTTCAGGTAACTCGCTGAGGCATTTGGGAATAGATTTAGCCACGCTTGATTTGCAACTGATCTATCAAGCCTGCACTGAACCTGTTCCTCGTTTCTAATTCCACTCCATGAGTACTTGTATCCCTTATGTTGAATCTCCCACAATCCACAATTCCTCAACATTTGTCTGAAATCCGATCCTTCCTTATCTTTTCTCTCCGCTCCTCCTAGTTTTTCAGATTGATCTAGGATTTCGTTGAAATCCCCTGTTAGGAACCACGATTCACTTCTTTCAATCCCTATTCTGGTCAATCTTTCCCAGACATCATTCCTGTGGTTCTTGACAAGGTCTCCGTAAACACAAGTGAGGAAAAAATCCTTGTCCTGCCAATGCACTTCAAGATTTATGAATCTATTGTTGGCTTGCTTTACCTCAACTCTACAAGACTCGCTCCACATCACTGCCAAACCTCCACTCTTTCCCACCGGTTCTACTGTTTTCAAATCTCGGTATCCCAACTTCATCATAACCTCCTCCATATACCACCTCAAGTTTTTGGTCTCGCTGAGGAATATAATTTCAGGAGAATACACTCTTTGTATCTCCTGTAAATGACGAACTGTAGGGGTATTCCCCAACCCCTGACAGTTCCAACTCAGTATTCTCATATTGATCTCGAAGGGTTGGAATTACCCATCAACCCTTCTTCTACAATCTTTCCACTTGCCAACACTATCCGCTTCGCAGAATGGTTGGAAATTTTTGCTGCCACAAGAGCATAATGAATTCTATCACTGGGAGTTCTACTGCCTGAACCCTTCTCCTGTGATCCCAGTCTCTCGAACACAGATGGAGAAATTTCATCACGATTCTCTACTACTTTGGCTTTTTTTGCTCTCCTTTCATCACTTCTGCTCAGTCTCCTTCTCTTGTTACTGTTTATATCCACTTCATCTCTCTCCTTTCCTGAGTTTTGGTTCTCTCTTTTGGTTCCAAGTCTCTCGAAGACTGAAGGAGACACTGTATCCTCTCTCTTTCCACTTCCTGACTTTGAGGCCTCTAGAGGAGACTTATCCTTTGCTTCCCCCAGCCTGGCGAAAGTAGACGGTGATGACTGACTAGCCCCTGACGAACCTTCGGCAAATCTTTTTCCTTGGGGACTGCTTCTTTTACTACGAGCCAGTGATGATTCCTCTGTACTTTTCGAGCTCCTCCCTTCTTTAAGAGTGAGAGTGTTGGAGATTTTTGGGAACCATACTTGGGAGGTTCTCCCTTCTGTCTTCCTTCCTTTTTTATCCCTTCTCCCAAATCCTTCTTGTTGCACATCTCTTCTGCTCACTTGACTCGACTTAGAAGTTCTAAATCTGTTGTGCTCTGCTCTGTTGTACTCTGCTCTGTTGTACTCTGCTCCTTCAAATCCTGATCCGCTATCACCAGCTACAGATTTCCCATATCTTCGTTTATCTTCACATACGCCCACTTTCCTATCCTTTATAGTTTTGCAGTACGAGTCCTCTCGTTCTTGTAGTGGGCAGTACATCTGGTCATGTGTAAGTCTTTTACAGGTGAAGCAAACCTTCAGCAGTTTCTCATACTCCAGCTCTGTAGGGACAATCTCTCCGGATTTAAAGCGTGCTATTCTTCTAGAGTGAAGTGGCTCATCTGTGTTGATCCAAACCAAGGCTCGTACGTACTCCACGGATGAGGAGTTTTTCGCGTGAAGTTCCACCACTTCTACTTTACCCAGAGGACCTACTAAACTTTCCACCGCTTGTTTCTTTAAGAGGTGAACCGGTATTCCTCTGATTCTAATCCAGAATGGTATCCTTCTCAAAAACTCAGGTCCCGGGTTAGGAGTCCATTGGTCCATCGATACTATCCAACCGTTCACAAACCATGGACCTTTTGTCAACACGTGGTGTAGGTCTCTCTCAGACTGGAAAAAGAATTGGACTCTGTCTTCTCCGACTCCTCTCCCGCGAACACTGTCTTCCAAACCCCATATAGGAGGAAGGGCTTTCACCAGGCCTCCCACTTTATGTGCCTGCCGGTTTAAGCATCTCACAATTAGACTCCTGGAATTTTCCTCGATTAGATCGTTGTTTTCCAGATCTGGAATATCCACCATCTCCCCTTCTTCCAAGAGCTCCATCTGCTTCAGTTCCGCCAGCAAAGATCCCTCTTTTTTTTGCTTTGGACGATTCATCCTCTTCTGTTCTAGATTGTAGATCTGAGCTTTTTGTGTCTTTACCACGACCTCCGTTTATTTGGAAGCCACTACGGCCTAATGAACCTCTCTGTTCCCCAGAACCAGAGTGGAAAGAAAGTTCAGGGTAGTTTCAAATGTTGTTAATCCTAAGATAAAAGGATCATAAGTTGCTAATTACCCAATTCAGAACTCTCTTTTCCTTTTGATATATGGTTTAGGTATCTGTGACGTAATAAAGAAGATGGTGGCAGCTTTATTTTTCACCCGTGATTGAGTGGAGACACATTTGATAATCATACGTATTTATTGTAATTAATAACGACAAAAATACACAACAATATTGAAACAGAGGAAGTATTCATTAATTCACTATTAAGTCAACTCACAGGCTTCCCCACCACCGCACTTTCATCCTTGTCCACTCATTGACTCCATCTCCGACCTTTTTCTCCGCTATAGTGCACTTAAAACAGTCGCATTCCTTTCTGCTAACTTACTTTCCAGCTCATCTCGTTAACATGCGCAAACCTTATCATAATTACCCTATTATTTCCCACAAGATTATCTCTTTTCTGCCAACTTGCTAATGTTCTTCTTTTTGTCCATACAAAAGAAAATTGACAACGACATCAAACTTCTTCTGAAACAACTAAAATAATCGTCCACCCGGAATCGCGACATCACACTTTTTCCTTCCTCAAAATACAACTTTCAATTCTTAGTTACAAAAAAATTCACTATTTAGACGAAAAAAACTTGTTTCGAAAATATACTTTTTACATTTTCAATACATTCCTCAACAATAAATCGTACTCCCTCCGTTTCGTTTTACTTGTCGTTTTAGGTTTTTACACGCAAATTAAGAAATCATTTAATTTTACATATTTTCTAGATAAAAACACAATTACCTATACACCTAACCACATTTTAACCAATAGAAAAATAAAATAATAGATAAAACTAATAAATTTTGCATTGAAATATAAAACGACACTTATTTTAAAACAAAAAAAATTCTCTACAACGACAACTAAATCGAAACGGAGGTAGTACAATTTTAAAAAATCTATTATTGTTTTATCTTTCTGTTTCTACATCACTGACGCTATACCTGGACATATTTCCCGGATCCGAAGATCCGAGCCGGTACTGATCCAAAAAATCGGGTTTTGGGTTGGATCCGGATATGATGAAATACCCGATCGGATATGCTTTCATTTATGTTTTTGATACCAAGTCGGATCGGGTATTACCCGAGATCCGAACAAGTATCCGAAAGTATCCGACTCTTATGTCATTAAGACATTAAACATAGGTTCACATTTATTACTCTTGTCAATGTTTGAAGTTCTTGTGATTATGCTACTAAGAGAAAGTAGGTGACATGCGTTAAGCAATATGGAAGAGTGGATGACATTAAAGACTAGATGTTGTTGAGCTTCTTTTTATACATTTTCTTATGGATTTATTTCAAACTTTTAACTCTTCTTTAAGTTTCATAGTTTTTTAGAATGATACATTATTTTCTTTGTCTGGAATGTTAAATTTGTTGTTTGTTTGGAGTTTGTTTAAGACTTGTTTTCTTTGGTTTCACAGTTTTTTATTTTATTTTTGTCCTACTCTAAATGATTCGGATAAATCGAATTAGAAACAAGTATTTTCAGTTAAGATCGGGTAAAATTAATACAATCCAAACCGGAACTGGTTCTTTTTCGGTTACTTCAGATATACCCGAAAATACCCGGATCCGCTAGGTACCGAACTGAATCCGATCCGAAATTTAGAAATACCCGATCGGATCCCATTTTGCCATATCCAAAATATCTGATATCCGAAATATCCGACCCGGACCCGATCCGGTTATCCGAATGCCCAAGCCTAGCTGACGCATGTCATGACGGTGGACATGGATTCTATGTCTACACGTTTGTAATCGGTATATCGTAGATAGATCGAGCTTCAATGTTAAAGTTTTTGGCTATCAATGTTGGTTAAGACACTCGAGCTTTTTGCGATATGCATGTGGTTAGGGCAACCGCTTGTGGTAGTGGAGCAAAGGATGGACTTTGTAGAAACGAGTGTTGGTATTGTCGTCTTTAGGTCTTGGGCCATATTGGGTCACAAAAAAAATCGGTAGCAAACGATTAAGAAGACCAGTAAGGCCCAAAAGACATAAGCTCATAATGAGTTGGCGAGTTTGTTACAACTGGGTCCCACAAGGTTGTTACATTCCTCATATAAAACAGAGGAGATAGCTATGATACATAGAATTCGAGATAGAGAGACAAGAAAGATTACACACAGAGGAAGGAGAAAGAAGATCAAGAACAAAGAGGTATAGACGAGATCCTAGCTGTTAAGATCACGATTTTTTTTTCCGGTTCACGGCGGCAAGTCTTCGTCATCAAAATACTCAAAAACCGATAGCGAGTCGTCTTCTTCGCCGTCGATGTGGTAATCATTTCTAGTGTCTGTCATGTAGAGGTTCTTGTAGTACCTGCACATAAACAAGATGATATCAGTTGAGATATCAAGATTATTGTAAAACACAAGTTACATGGTGAATTGCTAGCACTGTCTAACCCCGGTAAGGATAGCGGCTTCTCCGATTTGGAGAAGTGAGGTGAACACCGGGTAAAACTCGAGTGTGTTCTTACGATTTGATTTGGATATATCACTAGCTAAGGTTATAACTAAATCGTACAATCAACATAAGATCTAATCAACCACAAGATAAGAACTAAGATTGAATCCTTAACAAGTGGTATTAGAGCCATATTTTTTAGGTTAGGGAACAAGGATAGATTGGAATTGGTTCTGGCATATTTTACCTGGATTTTTTATTACTTGGTTGTGTTGTTGCGGTTTGAGTTTGCTGTTGATTGATCAGGATGGAATCAGTTCACGACAAGTTTGAAATGGAGAAGTTTGATGGATCGAGTGATTTTAGTATGTGGAAGTTTAAGATGTTGATGCAATTACAACTGCAAGGCCTGGGACATATCTTAAATACAGACGCTAGCTCATCAAAGCTGGAAGATGATAGTGACACTACTGAAAGGAAGCAGCTGTAAAGAAGGATCCACTTGCTAAAGAGAAGGATACGTGAGCTAGGAACCTCATCTACTCTAGCTTGACCAATATGGGGCTGAGGAAAGTCATGATAGAGACTACAACCATAAGTGTATGGAAAGCTGTGGAAGGGGATTATCAAACTAAAACTCTTCCTAATCGCATATATCTGAAACAAAGTTTCGTAAGTTACATGATGGTAGAAGGCAAGAGCATATAAGAGAATTTAGATACGTTTCTGAAGCTGGTGGATGATCTTGCAAGTCTAAACATCATTGTTCCGATGAAGATCAAGCTATTCAGATACTGACTAGTCTACCTCCTCAATTTGACTCCTTGGTCCATACCTTGAAATATGGGAATGGTAAAGAGACATTGACAGTCAAGGAAGTGATAACTTCAGCTTATGCAAAAGAAGCAGAACTTAAGGAGAAAGGCGTGTACAAGCGTCCTAAGTCTAATGCATAAGGCTTAGCCATCTCAAGAGGAAAAACAGACAAACGTTCTCATAGTCAAGGGATGTCTAGATTAAAGAGCAAGGACTTCAGATCGAAGTTTAGGGGACGATTTCAGCCAAAAACTGAGGAATGTTGGGTATGTGGAAAGGAAGGTCATTTTAAACAAGATTGTCCAGAAAGGAAAGAACATAAGTCCTCGAGTTCAATCAATGTAGCTCAAGAAAAGGAATTTCCTATAATTATAACTTGGAGTGTACAAGACACGAAAGAGGAATGGGTTCTAGACTCTGGATGCACCTTTCATATAACTTCAAACCGAGAAGTTCTATTTAATCTAGAAGAACTTGAAGGAGACCAGTTCTTATGGCTAACAACACTTTTAGTGAAGCGAACGTAATTGGAAAACTAAAGGTTGTTAACCCGGATCACTCTATTGTCTTATTAACTAGGGTAAGATTTTTGCCAACGATGGTTAGAAACCTTATTTCCTATGGACATATGGATAAGAATGGTTACAACTACATTGGATGAGACTATATACGTTCTTCAAAAATGGAAGAAATGTGTTGTGAGGTGATTAAAAGGATGACTTGTACTACTTACAAGGATCCCTTTCTTATTAATAGAGAAGCAAATTTAGAGAGTAACCTTTAATATGTAAGTTATTTACAACTCTACCATGCTGAGGTGTCAACACCATAATACCCCTCAGCCTCAATAGTTAAGTGACCTTCTTACACTAGAGTAATTACATAAAATGCCACTGCTATTCACCTAACATATTTTCGTCAAATTATTATTAGCATATGCTTTGTATCATTCGTATTTACTGCAATAATAAAACCAATGATTTTGAACAAAATATAAAAATAAAAACCTATGATTAGTCAGATGATGTAGATCTTCGGGTGGATGGCGATTCATCGGCGGCTGAGGAATATGGGTCAAATCAAGGCAACGACAGGAGATTGGTGCCGTCGTCGTTGAACTAAGGGGAGATATTGAGAACACTTGCTACGGTGGGGAAGGATTTTCTGGATAGAACATGGTAAGATATTGAAAACACTTGCCATCATCTCGAGTGATTGCAACCGATCAAGCTAAGTTTCTAGAATACAATACTTAAGGTTTTATTTATTGCACATCAGTTGTTTGATAAAAATTCAGTGAATTCTTATAAATGCTAATAGTTCACTTGAGTTATGGCGGCCTCATGTAAATACTGGGGAGCCCTCGATAACCCGATCTGCAACCAATTTGATTTCTAGGTTCTGTTTTTCTATAGAAACGTGTTGTCTAAAAACTTTTTTTTTGGAAAAGAGAACACTTACCTGTTATTCTGATAGATATTATGTATGATTTTATCTTGGGAATAGTTTTGAAATTGTGCCAAAGACAAGTTTTGGTATGAGAGCGAATTCTTTGACGAGGGAAACTGAACTCCAGAAGCTGTGGGACGGGAACCAGGTCTTCAAGAGAGTTTCTGACAATAACAATGGAGTGAGTTTCTCAAAATTCCCTCACATCAAGTTTGCTTCAGAACTGGTGTCTGAGATCGTTACTTGCCTGAGTAATTTGGTTGTAACTGTCAAACAATTAGAGTTACTTGCCTGAATAACAATGAAGAAAGTAAATGGTTGCTTGCCTGAATAACAATGGAGAAAGCAACTCTGCATTTGTTAATTTCCAGTTTGTTACTTGCCTGAGTAATTTGGTTCTGCAGGCCTTGGATCAGGAAGTGAGAAAAGAACTTACAACGCCAAAGTTGAGGCCAAAGGCGGTGCGGTGAAACTTGCGAAAGCAACAGTCAAAAGACAATGGCATCATTTAAGGTTGCTATCAAACTTTAATCCCGTACCTGAGTTCTTATTTTGAGTGCATTAACCATTATGATTTTAGATCTCTTAGAACGTTTTAGTTTTGAGAGATATTTTATTTCCTCAATAAATTGATTGGAACCCTTCATCTCGAGAGTTAGATAGGGAGATAAAACTGTTTCTTTATCAAGATGGCTTCTTCGATTATAATATTTGTTATTAAGACTTTGTTGGATCTAATATGTAAAAAAGAAAAACATATATATATATATATATATATATATATATGTGTGTGTGTGCGCGCGCTCGCCCTGTATCTCTGTTTTCCTTTCATTTGGGATGATTTGAGTTTATAGCTTTTTTCTTCTTTCATATATGTAATGCAACTCTGATCCTACCAATACTGAAGCAAAATACCAAACGTAAGCTTATTCAGACATTGTTTCCATCTTTTTTTTCTGAATTATTTTCGGAACTCATAGTTACTGCTGCTACCAAATTTTGGGGTCTAATAGTCTAATAGTTTGATTCAGAAAAAAATTATTTACATCGAGAGTTTCTAAACTTACAACATGCTTAATTAAGCATGACATATGGTAGAATTTCTATTAGGTATACGCATTCGAGCCGGATTCAGATCAGTTTTTTTGGGATCTTGATTTTTTCAGGTTTTAGATATATGGATCCAACTAGGTATTTGGAAAAAAAAATTATACGATTTAAATCGGTTCCTTTTGAGTCTAGGTTTGTTAGGATCTATAACTGAAATAACTATAAAATCAGGCAATTTTCGAATCCATAACGGGCCAGATCGGGTTTGAGTATTTAAGATCCAACTAGGTATTTAAATTTTTTTATACGGTTTGGATCGGTTCTTTTCGGATCTAAGTTCATTATGATTTATAACTGAAATACCTATAACTCAGGCAGTTTTCAGATCCATAATGGGGCCAGTTCGGGTTTGAGTATTTAGGATCCAAAAAAGACCCGATGTATCTAAACTCCATCAAAAGTTAGCTGAAATTTGTATCTAAATTTTTACAAAATAACTAAAAATAAACTATTAGTAATTATTTGATAGAAAATACTATTAGTAATGAAAATTAAACATTTTAAACTCGAAATTTAACATTTAGAGTTTCATGTTACATAAAATATGGTTAAATTAATAATAAAATTGCTAGCAAAAATTATTTCAACTAAATCATAAGCTAAACTAAATAAATTTAAACACATAAAATCAAAGTTTTAGATATTTCAAGTCTTTAGACTAAGTATGAATCGGTTCGATTCTGTTTGGATCCGGTTCTATTTGGGTTAGTTTTTCTGTTCTTTTCTTTTGTGTAGAGCAATTTTAGATCGAACTAAGTACATAAAAACTTTTGGTTCGGTTTCAGGTCGCTTTCAGTTCAATTTTTTGGGCCTAAGTAAAATGTTTAGTCGGCATTTCTTTATAATGTAGAAAGAATTAATAAAGAAAATGTATAATTATTTAATTATTCTATAATAATTAATCCCGCGCAAGGCGCGGGTCTCTACCTAGTCTGTGGTTAAAGCAGAAGTTAATGTTTCAAGAGATGAAGTGAATCTCACAAACTGGTGGCACTCGAGGCTTGGTCATATGAGTCTTAATAATATGAATATCTTGGTTAAGAAAGGTTACTTAAACGAGAAAGAGGTTCCAACGCTAGACTTCTGTGAAAATTGTGCTCTTCGGATGGGTCATAAGCTTCCATTTCCTAGTGCTAAACATATTACAACATAAATCCTTGGATATGTTCACAATGACCTCTAGGGTTCACCGTCGAATGAGGAAAGCTTATCAGGTTTATAGTACATCCTAACTATGATTGATGATTTCTCTAAGAAAGTTTGGATCAAGTTTCTCAAGTCTAAAGATGAAGTATACGAGAACATATCAGAGTGGAAGAAGTTTGTGGAAACCCAAACCGGAAAGAAAATCAAATGTCTTAGAACAGAAAATGGGCTAGAGATTTGTAACAACTTGATGGACACCATGTGTAAAGAAGCCAGAATCAAATGACACATGACGTGTACTTACACTCTGCAACAAAACGGAGTAGCAAAGAGGATGAATAGAACTATCGCAGACAAAGTCAGGTGCATGTTGGTAGAATCAATGATTGGAGAAGAGATTTTGGGCTGAAGATGTTTCTCGACTGTTTACTTGATTAACAAAACTCCTAATTCATCTACAGAGTTTAAGATTCCAAAAGAGGTCTGGTCTGAGGCTAAGGTGGAGTTCACACATCTCAAAAGGTTTAGTTGTGATGCTTATGTGCACACAATCCAAGATAAGATGAGTCCTAGAGCTTTGAAAGGAATTTTCATGGGTTATCCTCAAGGCACTAAGGATTATAGGGTCTGGCTACCAAAGGATGAGAAGTCTATAATAAGCAGGAATGTGATGTTTGATGAAGAAAACTTGTATATGAAGTCTAAAGGAAATGATTCTCAGATATGAACATGCATATCTAAAAGCATTCACATAGCTTCAAAACTTTGAAAAGCTTTTAAAATAAAGAAAAAACTTAAAACAACAAAAAATGTTTTCAAAATGTATGAGTTTTAAGCAACAAGAGATTCTCAAGTGAAAAAATATGATTTATAGATCTAAATTTAAAGAAGTGAAAGTTGAGAACCATGTAATGAAAATCTGCAAAAAAAAAAATAATAAACCACTGAGAAAGACATAAGATAAAAATTAGAAATTGATATAAAGTTTGTGTGTTTAGGTTCAAAAAGATAAGAGAGAGGTTGAAGAATTTTAGAATGGGAAACATTACATTTTTGTTGCAGCTATTTGAGAAAAAGACAAAATATATGTAAAATTTTCTTTATATAAAGAGACAAAAAATTTAATAAAAATAAATGTTTTCGGTTCAGAAGACTTTCAAGTAAGTCTTCTAATAAAAGACCTCCTAGAAGACTTACTTGAAAATATTCTAGAAATTAAATTCACCATTCGTCCAAAACTCAAAATAACTAACTAACTAACTAGGAACAAATACTTCATAAAACTTAAAATCAATTTTAAAAATGTTTACTATACACAAAACTAAACACATATAAGTCAAATTTATTTTTTCAAAAAAGAGTTAAATTTCCAAAATCTAGCCCTAAGAATACATATAATATTATGGCATGTGTTACCAAAATCAACTATAAAGTGTTTAGTATACACAAAACTAAACACATATATGTTTCAATTCAATTTTACTAGATCTTAATTTATATAATTTATAAATATTTATAATTACATGATTTTAATTTTTCCCACATCAAAATATTTTTTTCATAAACCTTATAATTTCTTTCAAGATCTATTATATGAAAAGAATTCCTTAGAAGACTTACAAAACTTCATAAGACTTTTTAAGGTTATATTCGTAAACATGAATTCTATTTTTTGTTTGGTCATAATGGGTTGGTTGTAATTTCATTATGCATTTGATTCAAGTTTGAGTATATTTTTGGGTTTAAAATCAAGTTTTGAGTTATATTTGGTAAATTTCCCAAAAAAAAATTATTTGCTTTTCCATATATGTTTTATTTAAAATTTTTAAAAACAATTCTAATTTACTAAAACTATTAAATTTTTCACATCAATTTTTTGTAGTTAATAGTTTAAAAACTTTATTATAAAAAGATACAATTATTACAAAATAATATGAGTAGAAAATCTCATTTAATAGATATTCACATTAAAAATATAGTATATATCAATTTTAATATTGTTTAAATTTAATTATATATCATATAAAATTCATAAATATTTTATGAAATTTCATAAACTATATCATATTTGAGTTGCTAAAATTTAGAAACTTTTACAATTAACTTTGTTAAATCATATAAATTTAAAAGCATATTTACATATATTTTATTATTATTTAAAAATATTATCAAAATAATTTATAAATATGTTGTTCCGTGCAGGTACAGAGTTTTTTGGGCTTGAGTATTCGGATCTTCGGATTGGGTTCGGGTCTTGTCATATCCTGGTCCTTGTAGCTTAAATAGTAGGATCCACTAAGAAATTAGAAATTTTCGGTTCGGGGTCTCTTCGAATCATGTTGGATCTGGATATGTTCGGATCCAGTTGTCTAGAAACAATTAATACTGGCTATTTTTCAGTTTCTAAAAGTTTAGTGTCGGTCTTGGGTATTTAGGCCCCAAAACCATGAAAATGCCCAAAACCCAAAAACACCCAAACATCCAAAAAATCCCTAATTATACCCGAAATTTTATTTAAAATCTAACCCAAAAATACGAAAATACCCAAAATTTTATCTGGTTAGCTAAATTATATTTTTTTTTAAATTTAAAATTTTACTCGCAAATCAAAACTATACCCGAAAACTCGAACCCGAAACTTTAAAAAATATACCAAAATATCCATATATATTTAATATATACTAGAAGTTTCAGATCTTTTGGATACTCTATCGGTTCTCGATTCGATTTGAGCCGGATCCAATACCTTCAAGTCTTCCATAACCAAATCTACTAGGGTAAAATAACATTATTTATACCGGACTTAACTAGTTTTTTGGTTCAGTTCCGATTTAGTTTTTAGGTTTGAGTAAAAATTTTCATGTCTATGTCTAGTAGTGTTACTTAAAAAACAAACAAAAATCGGAAAGCAACGTTGGCACAAACGGTAAATAAGTTTCAAAAAAAGACAGAACAGTAAGTATTTATAAGAAAAAAATATACGTGGCGGATAAATTTAACGTTAAAGAAGTCGTCGGTGGGTCCAGACCAACATAAACAATTAAAAATAAGATGTCAAATAGTCAGAGTCAGAACACAGAAAAGGAAAAGGCTGGTTTTATCAAAACGTCATTAAAAGAAAACGCAGCAAGAAAGGGGCAGAAAAAAAAATTCAACACGACTTTTGTCCACCTTCTCCGGCCGGCGGCGTCTTGCCGTGGGTTCTATGAGAGGGTGGATGTCTTTTCCTTCTTCTTTCAGTTGGCCTTCTGTTTTGGAAGAGTTTAAAGTTGGTCAGAAGCTTCAGTTCTTGGATTGAAGCTTGGAGTCTCAAATCGGACTCCATGGACATCGATCTCGTCAGATCTATGGTTCGTGGTGGTTGGCTTATGGTTACCGGCTGTATTGAGTCAGATCGTGTCAAGTTTTGCTCGCTTGGCTATTTCGTGGTGTGGAGGCGCGTTGAACGCGAGTGGTGAAACCCTTGCAGAGTCCGATGGCCTGTTTCAGTTGGATCTGGAGGGAGTCAGTGGAGCAGATGTGCTTAGTAGGAGCGTGGTGAGATTTTACAGAGTCCAATGGTGAGTTTTATTTGGATCTGGGTGGAGTCAGTGGAGGGAGTCGCATTGAAGGCGCGTGGTGTGCCTTTTAAAGTCCAATGGCAAGTTTTAGTTGGTTTTGGAAGGCGTATTTGGAGCAGAAGAGCATAGGAGATACATCAACGGTTCTCTCTAAGCTAACGGGCTGGTTCGTTTCTCATTGATCATGTTTGAATCTCGTCTAGGATGTTTAGTTGGTTGTTAGGACATGTGTTTTTGATCACTTGGCTCTGGGGTTGATAGTTTTTCATCCGCCGGCTTGTGTCTCCGGGATTAGCGTATCCTTTAATCGCCGGCTTGTGTACTTCTTTGTGGTTTTTAGTTCTTATGCTCAGACTTGAACTCTCTCCCTTGAAAGGGTTGTAATGTTGTGTTCTAATAAAATTCAGATGACAAAAAAAAAAAAAAAAAAATCAAAACGTCATCGTTTCTAAAGACCGAATCCAATTCTCTATATATTTGTATAAAAAGGTATACGTGTGCTTTCTTACACATGTTCTTCTTCGTAGCTTCCTTGGATTAAAACTTTTTTATGCTTTAAAGAAGTCAAAGCTCCAAAAAAGCAAAGGTTTGTTCCTTAGTTCGATTCGTGATTTTCTTTTCTTGATTTGTTTTCTAGATCTGTACGTTTTAGATTTGTTCTTTGTTCTCACAAGTGTTTTGATTTGTTTTCTTTGGTCTGAAAATTTAGCATTAGAAGAGTTATTAGGTTTTTCTTAACGAGAATCTGTTCATAAGTTCTATGATCTGCTAATAGAAAAGTGAAATCCTTCTCTCGCCATCATTATTTGTAGTAACATATAAACATAAATGGATTTTGCAATATTGATAAACAGTAAAAAAAGAAGCTAGAATTATTTTTAAGAAGATCAGCTGAAAGTTCTTTAATATAACAAATATAAGCTCGTGTAAGTAAGTGGTAACTGTTGTTGCTTTCAGGAGAAATGGAGAATCTACCTCCTGGTTATCGTCCTAATGTTGGTGTTTGTCTAATCAATTCGGATAATCTGGTAACATCTCAGTCATCTCATTCAAGATTCAACTTTGTGGTTAAATTACTGTTTTGCCACTGGTATATAAAACTGAGTTTGTGACAACTAATACTCCCTCACATTATGAGTTTAGAATTTGCTTTATTTTAAGTGCCGTTTTATGTTTTTAGTGAGTTTATTTAATAGTTTTTTCAGTTTTATCCATATTCTTTTAGTTTATGAGTTAATATAATCAAATATAATAATATATAAAAAGGTAAAAATATGAAATTCAATGAATTTTAAAATATATGTGAAAAATTAAAACAACATATATAGTGATGGAGGGAGTACTAACTATATCTGATCGACAGGTATTTGTAGCTTCAAGATTGAATGTTCCTGGAGCATGGCAGATGCCACAGGTGTGTTTGCTTAATCCTCATTTCGACTCTTAAATTTGCGCATTTTAGATATGTTTATCTAACAATATATCCTACTCTGTTATATATTCATGGTGTTATGTTATTTTTGTTGTTTTAGAGAAACTGTAGCATATTTCTGATGTTTTTTAAACACCATTCTAGTGGAGATAGATGGTCAAGATTTTAATAATGAATCTTGACAAAATGTAAACTTCACACCAGTTTTAACTAACTGAAGAGTGTTGAAGTTTATAAGGCTCACTGCACTGAGATGTTACAGGGAGGCATTGAAGATGGAGAGGATCCAAAGTCAGCAGCCATGAGAGAATTACAAGAAGAGACTGGGGTCGTTTCAGCTGCAATCATCGCCGAGGTCTCTAACTCTTTTACTAAAAGAGAATCCAAATGATTACGATTTTTTAGTTTTTTTACCAATGATTTTTTCTGTCGTAAAAAACAGGTTCCAAGTTGGTTGACATATGATTTCCCACCTGCAGTAAAAGCAAAAGTTAACCGTCTATGGGGTGGTGAATGGCATGGTCAAGCGCAGAAATGGTGAGTCCTGCTTCGAATGGCCACCTAAGTTTTTGTACATGAATGGCTCATGCATAGGTTTGTGAATCCACATAGGTTTCTAGTGAGACTGATAAACGACGAGAACGAAAGAGAGATCAATCTAGCGAACAACGAAGCAGCGGATTCAGAGTTTGCGGAGTGGAAATGGGCGAGACCGGAAGAAGTGGTCGAGCAAGCAGTTGATTACAAAAGGCCTACATACGAACAAGTCATCAACACTTTTGGTTCTTACTTGAATGATACAGGAAGAGCTGCTAAATGTAATTCAGCCAAATGGTAAACCAAATGTTTGTCTTTTTCTTCGTGTTCATTTTTTGTAATTTGGTTTTGGTTTAACTTTGGGTTTATATTGTAATAAAGTCTTGGTCTGGATCCAAAAAAAAAAGAATGAATGACTGGTGTATGTCGTTGTAACTTATAACAAGTGTAAAGAAAATTCAAAGGTTAAGAATATTCTAAATAGTACATGTTTATATTCCTTTTATTTTGACATACATGTTTATGTTGTATTCTTTGAATGTTGTATTCTTTGAATGTTGTATTCTTTGAATGTTGTATTCTTGTAACCCTAATATAATATTGTGAAATATACCATAATGTTACGTTTATTCTTTGCATCATTTACATTCTTGTATTCTTTTAGATGAATTGCAAATTACATTAAATATTTGGTATCATTTATTACGTTTATTCATCTGTTTTTGCACTATTTTTTCAAATCCATTATTACTAGTACCAACACACAAATGGTCAAATTTTTGCTATACCGCACACAAATTAAAAAAATATTTAATTTACATATTTTAAAAATAATATAAATTAATAAATTTTACATTAAATCATAATGATATTTATTTTGAAAACGAAAATTTTATTCTACAACCATAATTAAATTGAATTTTACAACAATAATTAAATTGAATTTTACAACAATAATTAAATTGAAATAGGAGAAATATTATTTAATTTAATACGAATTTCAGACAGAATAACTTGTGCGTGTTTATAGCTAACTCTAAAGAAAAATCTGAGGTTTTAATATGCGGGAGATAAATTAAGAAAGTTCCAAAACCATATTCCAGGACACAACAAAAGGGACAACAAACATTTTGACAAAACCAAACCACTTTGACAAATTTTTTACGATTTAAGTTAAAGAGAAAGGAAACCGACAAAAAAAAAAGTTAAAGAGAAAGGAAACAGAGAGAGGTAAACGGTAAATAAGGGTCACCGTATAGCAAATATAAATGTCACTGGCAAAGCTGCTCAACGGCGGTCACGATCTGAGCCGGTTGAACCACGGTCCACTCTTCCAGAGTACCAGCATACGGTGTAGGAACGTCCTGAGAAGACAAACACATCACCGGAGCATCTAAATAGTCATGAAAGTTCTCATTAATAGCAGCAGTAAGACTAGCTCCAATCCCACCGGTTCTCATACACTCCTCCACTATCAAAACCCTGTGCGTTTTCTTCACCGAGTTCCCTATCGTGTAAAGATCAAATGGTTTCAGCGACCTGATGTCAATAACCTCAGGGTCATACCCTTTGTTCACCAAAGTTTTAGCTGCCTGCATCACATGGTACCTCATCCTCGAGTAAGTGAGGATGGTAATGTGCTCTCCAGGTCTTACCATCTCAGCTTCTTCAAGGTTACAGATGTAGTCTTCGTCCGGGATCTTCTCCTTGAGATTGTAAAGCAGAACGTGTTCAAACAGAATCACAGGGTTCTCACTTCTTATCGCAGCTTTCATCAAGCCTTTAGCATTGTAAGGAGTGGAGCAAGCAACCATCTGGATACCGGGAATGGACTGGAAGTAAGACTCTAGCCGCTGAGAATGCTCAGCGCCAAGCTGGCGTCCCACTCCACCAGGACCACGGATGACAACAGGGATTTTGAACTGACCACCAGATGTGTAATGAAGCATTCCACAGTTGTTGGAGATTTGGTTGAAGGCTAAGAGGAGGAAACCCATGTTCATACCTTCGATGACGGGTCTTAGACCAGTCATGGCGGCTCCAATGCCCATACCAGTGAAGGCGTTTTCACAGATGGGAGTGTCGAGAACCCTTAGGTCGCCGAATTTATCAGCAAGGCCTTTGGTAACTTTGTAGGAGCCTCCGTAATGGCCAACGTCTTCACCCATGACACAGACATGTGGATCTCTGTCCATCTCTTCTTCGAGACCTTCCTGAAGAGCCTCAAAAAGCAGTAGTTCATGTCTGCAAGTTCATAGGACAAAAAAAATTGGTTATAATGTGTGTTGTGACGGAAAAGGCATCAAGATTACATGGTTAGAATATGAGCATTGAAACATTGGACTTGACTGGTAGAGAAGGAAATGTGTTATTTTTGACAGATAAAGAAAATGCACAGGTGAAATCAATGGACTTGTGTGAATATGGAAACAAGTAACGTAAACAGTAAGGGTAGCACAAAAAGAGCACATAATAGATGAATAATAAGATGGAAAGCTGCTTGAATATGTATTTGTAACACAAGACTAATCAATTGCGGAAATGTTGTTGTGCGAAACTTGTTTATATGGTTTGCGGTTATGCCATTACAGTAGAGCTGAAATTACTCAAGGGGTTTTATCAAACATAAAGATAAATGTTTTGATGTTAAAATATTCAACCTATAAACATCTTGCTTAATCAACACAAACAATCAGTGGGAAGATTAGTAAAACAAAGAATGCAATCATGATTACCAAGTATCAACTATGGATTTGAAAACCAATGTCTCTGGATACCTAGATCTCACCCCTTTTCAACTGGCCAGGATGCACAAAAAGAACGGCACAAGAGTAGTTAAAAACTAGCTTTTCTCTGGCTAACTTTGATTCTCGTTGACATGCAATCTATGTTTTTAAACCAAACGGTGTTTATATAAACAAAAGATCCAATGGTAGATTTGTTGAAGCAAATATCTGTAATCATTCAATCAGCAAGTCATGCTTAATTATGTTATGTCCAAATAGCAAAACGTACCCAGTGGTCGCAGATGTGTCCGCCTTCGTCTACAAAAAAAGGGAAAAGCATTGTACATATTTAAAAGGAGAAACTCTAAAACATAACAAAGTGGGAGACAAAACAAAAAGGCATACCGCGACAGCATTAGCAATCAATTTGTGAGAGTGACGAAGAGTGAGGCTAGAAGAACCAAAGCTCTTACTCGCATCAGATCCAGCTGCGACAATGTATCTCTTGTTCCTCGCTGCATTGAAAAAAACAAACAACGAAACTGCTAAGATCTCACGTAATTTAATCGGCAGAGATGAACGCAAGTTTAATGGAAGAGAATGAAAATCGGATCCTACGCTTGGTTCGAAATCGAAATCAAAAATCGAACCTGGAAGATTCGTGCGAGAACGAGCAACGAGTTTCTTGGAATTAAACGTCGTCAAAGCCGTAGCAGCTCCTTGGAATATCGCAGCCATTTCTTCCCACAGAGCTTAAAATTTTGGGAATACTGGACAGGAAAATAGATATGTAGCTATGCAACTACAAGTGTATATAAAACAGAACAATGGCGATACAGGGAAGTGACGACGAGCGGAGATATCGAAGAAGAATAAAACAACAAAGGAGCTGTGAAATTGATATATATATATATATATATTTTTTTTGCGGAATTAATATATTGTGCGGTCAAATCCACATGTTTACTTTGTTTCAACGTCATCTCATGTCTGTCGCACATCTATTGTGTATGAAACCAATATAAGTTTAACACGTGTTATATTCGCGATGTAGCGACACGTGTATGCATCTGAACAGTGGTATATATACTGATCTACGATGCGATCGCTTAACCACCAGGACCAAACCTGAACTACATTTAACTAAGCTATGGCATTTCATTGGTTTGGGTTGAGACCGATGGGCCTCAATTGTATCAGGCCCAGTAATAAATAATACAGTATCATTATCTTCATCGTCAGTATTACTGAAACTTAGAAAAGATTTATCATCCTTTTTAGCTAGATTAGGACACTCATCAATTCTAGTATTACCATAATTTACATTCACTGCACTTGAGCTCCTTTCATTTCGTCAAAGGAAAACCTGAATTATAATGTCTATATCCTTCACGTTTATGACATTGGACATAACATTTTCTGTTAGAGGAACTACCATCTCCTCTGTTATTCTTGTAATTATTTATGTTTTTGTCACGTTTCCATTCTTAACCTGCCTCTTTACTTTGATTGGAATTTTAATATCCTCATCCTTGTTGTTTCTCAATATGTTTTAAAGCATTTTTAAAGTCACAAGCTAACAAGCTGAAAACCTTTTGAGTCAAACTCTTGTGCGTCACTTGTAGCATATCTGTTTCAATTTCAGTTACAAAAGCAATACTCTTAATGTTTTTTGGGTCGTTTAATCTATCTCTTCTACTTTGAGAATTCAAATAAGCTGCGAAAAAATTGTCTCATATGTATTCAAACCAACTTCTAGTACGGTTTTGTAAGATGATTTTATTTTAGGAAGACACCAAGTCAGTTTCTTAACCAACTTCTTATCTTTGTAATTCTTCCCCAATAATAGATTCATTAGCAGTAGAGGTTAACTTTGAGATGAAACTGGTGACAGACTCATCATCATTCAGTCTCAGATTATCCATCCGAGAAGCAAGGAAATCCGATCTCGTTCTTTTGACAACATATGTTCATTCATAATAATCAATCACCGCATCGCAAGCTTCATTGGCCTATATACAACTTTGAACGAATTTGAACTGATTTGGATCAATTGTATTGAAGATTTCAGAGACTGTCATTGAGTTAATATTTTGATTCTAGTTTGTGAGCCTTATAGTCTAATATTTCTTAGGCTTAAGCACCAAATCACCTTCTTCAGTTTTTTACGGTTAGTTCCTTCCAACCATTCTCATTCCCAATACATACATCTTTTTCTATTTTTTCGGTCGATACTTCATATGTACTTTTCAATATCCAAAATTATTTTCGTCGCATCAGTGTTCTTTTGACATCAAGTAGTTCATTCCTTGTATACATGATAATCGCACGATTTCAACCTATGTATAAAAATAATTTAATTTAAAAAGTGACCTGCTTTGATACCAAATGTAAAACTGAAATCATACGGATATATCGAAGAACATACATTAAATTCAAATCAAAGAGATTTATAAAAATCTTTTAAAGACAAAACTCTTGTTTTTATTTAATCAGAATAACACGATTTACACATACGTGAATGGTTGTTGACCATTTTCTAATTTCTCAAGCACTCTTAACTTCAGGAATCGATTCACACATTTGATCTCTCACAAAGCAGCTCTCAAGAAGTATTAATCATCTAAATTGTAAGCTCTCAAACTACAGTTCGACTACCTTTTGTCAACCCAGAGCAAATCTTTATTTGTGTCAAGATAACTCGTAACCCCTCATTCATCTTTATCTCTAAGTCCTATGATATCAATTTACTTGTTTTGTTCTTATCTATAACTCACACTGGTAAACATTTGACACATCATAAAAGAAGTTCCTGCAAATTATTTAATGGCTAATGAACTGCGTTTGTGAATGTGCAACCTCAAAACCTGGTTCAACAAAAATTGCACCAATCATTGTTATATCACACGTCCTGATAAAATTACACATTATATTGTCACACCCCTTCTTGGTTCTTGGCTTAATGAGTATGAATTTGCAATGTAATTCAAATAATCTTTTATGTTGTATCGATCACAGAACTGAAATGGCGGTTACAGATCTTTCGTAGTAGTTTTTTTTTTTTTTTGAACACATCTTTCGTAGTAGTCTAGAATCCAATTAAAAATGTTTTTTTTTTTAGTTTTCTAAATAAAATTCGTGCTATCTATTTTTAATGAGTTTATTATACTAGTGTCTTCTAAAACTTCTCTATTCTTAATGAAAATGTAATGTTATGTTCAGATTTATTAACAAGAGAAGTTGTGAAGATACTTCAATAGAACAAATAACATAAGATTTTCCATCAAAAAGAAATATGCTTCTATTCCTTTCAAAATTTGTGTCGCAAAGCCTCTCTAATAAATTCATTCTCTTATTAATCATCCTAGTCCTTGATATTTACAAGAGACTTCATTCAAGTTCACACCTCATATAGAATGGAACCGGTACTACCCTATCCAATAACATAAAGTAGTATTGGAACTGGTTTGTGATCCAGAACACTTACTTGGACTGCGGCTTTGTCGGATTCCGATTCTTTGGATCAGCCTTCTAAGCCTAACCAATTATTTTGTTTTTCTTATTTCAACGTGTAGATTGTTATAGATAACTATATATAGATTTACAGCCCACATTTTTCAGCGTGCTTTTCTTCTCTACATTGGGCATATCTAGCTTCTAAGGATATGTCGACTTATAAACAAACAAAAAGGATTTGTCGTCAACTTGTTTTTTTTGGGATTTCGTTAATTAAGGGGATAAAGTAATAAGCCGACCACTTTAAGGCACGTAATCAAAACTATTTTGTGTAACGAAAACGATATTTGTGAAAGAATGAATCAATTCAATTGAATGGCGCGCATGGGAAGGCAATAATCTTTAAGTTGTTGGTTACTACGTACATAAATTTCTCATGACTCACGTGTTTTACTTTATCTTCTTACCTAAAAATCTAAGATAAACAAAAATAAAATGTTCTTTTAATATTTCTTTCTTTACTACAAACATTATGCCATCAACTCAGTGATTTAAGTAAGTAGTTATACTGGCAATGACTAATGCAACTCAATTAACACTTGGTCTACCCCATGGCTTCCACTATATCTGCCCAAAGGTCTCCACGCCACCGATTTAATGATTTGAACCGAACATTGAAGATAAAACAATTAAATGATTAATTTAAAATAATATGCATAAACAACGCAACACGCAACGCCACGAAGTTCATGACCAGAGCAAACTACTCTACACAACGTTAGGTAAAATTCGATATTAGCTTGCAACACGCTTATCCATAATGGCATTAATTGATTTCTCAACCTATTCAATGTAACGATGGCATTCAGATTGAGTTAATTGGTAACCGATTTCATTTTAAATATATTTCTATTGACAAATAGTATAACCTTACTAGTGGATTGTTTGTAGGGTAAATTCAATCACTAACAAAAAAATTAGCCCCTACCACGTTTTTCCCACGGATCTCTACCAAGTACCTACTTGTTCATAGCCGCGAAACAAAATATAATATATAAAGTAGCAGAAGAATTAGTAAAACAAGAAAATATTGAAAGGAGCGGCTCATGGAGACAAGCACGTGCTTTAGTCGAAGATTAATATTTGTTGACTCAAATGAGTTAGTTACGAAATGACTGTCATAAAAGAATTGAAAGCCCTAATTTATATGTTTCGAAAATATAATAAAGAAAACAGCTCATGAATTTATATGCAAATGAGTATGAATTTATATGCACCAGTAGTGTGACTGTGTTACAAAACAATTCAACAGAATTATGAATTTAATTTTGGGAGATTATTAAAAATGACTCAAACTTGAATTTGAGTACAAATTTATACCCAAAATTCAATAAACTGGAAAAGTAACTTTAAAATTAGTAAAATTGCAATTATTTCCTTATAATTAAACAAATAATTCTGTAAACACTTTTACAATTATAATCTTGGAAGTCTTCCGCTATAAGACTTCTGAGAAATCAACTAATGTATTTCATTTTAAAATTAATTTATAAATTATAAAAAAATATTTTAATGGGAATAAATTGAAATAATGTAAATATAAGAAATTATAATCATATAAATTTAAATTTAATAATATTTTATTATTTTTTACATAGATGAGTGAATATAGATTGTTTTCCACATTTATTTAAGTGAAGTTGGTGTTTTTAGGGTTAAATTTTGGAATATTACATATTGTATTTAAAAAAAAAAATTGACATATAAGTATTCATTTTTTTGTATATTGAAATTTTATCAATTAATTTTATGTTTAACGAAGTATTTATTAATATAGTTAAAATATTTGATTTTAGAGTTCAGAGATAGAAGACTTCTAAATAAATCTGCCAAAAAATTATTCAGTAGTAGACTTTTTCGGAAGTCTTTTAATATCAAATTTTCTCAGAACTCTACTAGTAACAAACTTTTGAGAAGTCTTCTCCACCAAATCTTTTTAATCTAAGTAAAATTTTGTCTCATTATATAAAAGAAAATATATATACTCTTACTTTTTTTTTTTTTGAAATGGCTGCAACAAAAATGTAATGTTTCTCACTCTAAAACTCTCTAACTCATCTCTAATCTCTTTGAATTTGAAGACATCAAATTTTATATCATTTTTTCTCTTTGTCTCATGTCTTTTTCACCATCTTATCTTTTTTTTTTGCAGATCTTTTATTTCATAGTTTTCATTTATGATTCTTCTAGAAAATACAAAAGACGAACTCAAACAATCTTTCTAGTTACTTCGTTCTTTTTCTATTTAACGGAATCCACTCGTAAAAGGTAGATTTATAAATTTTGGATATGCATTTTTATGTGTTTTATATGTTAGATGTGAATAAGGCTCCAGATTCTATATAATGTGATTGTTTTGTTTATTATTTAAGTAACAAAAGTTATATTTTTAATTTTTCTCTATTTTGAAACCACTTTTAACATTTTTGAATATGAAAAATTTTCAAATCTAAAAACAATATTAGAATTCAGATTTTATTAGCAAACTTATCCAGAAGATTTCATTATCAGATTTCTCTAGAAGGCTTCCATGGAGAAGTCTCTTATGCAAACATCCAAAATTGATAAGATTTTATCTTTCACCAATTATTTTTGTTTTTATGTGTTTAATCTGAATAAAATTATAAATTTAACATAATGTGATTGTTTTTTTATTATTTTATCTTAAAATTCTATTTATGGTTTATTTTTATTTCTAAAAATTAAGATATATATCATTAAATTTTTGATATATTCATCTCTTGTGTGTGTTAAAACCAAATAAAATATAAATTCAAAATCGTTGTGATCATTTTTAATTGTAAAAGTTCTAGTTTCAGACTTTTTGTGCATTAAATTCAAATAAAAGTATATATTAAATTTATTTAATTTTTTTATTCTTATTTAATTTTAAAAATTTTATTTTTGAAAATTATATCTGTTTGAAATCATTTTAAAAATTTAAGATATGCATATTTTCAAATTTGGGGATTATGTATCAGAATTCATAGGAAACTTCTCTTGAAACTTTTTGGCATACTTCTTGAACAAATTTGATCGCAAATTAGAAGACTTCTAGAGAACTCTTGTTTTGATAGTTTATATAATATTGTAAATAATAAATACACTTTGTCTTCAATCTATTATAGAAAAAAATATTTGTCTAATGCTTTGTTTATTCTTTCAAGTTCTTGTAATCATAAACTATTGTATTCGTTGTATATAATTTATTAAGATTATGGTTGTAGAATATACATGGGAGGCTTATGTGTTGTTCCCTATCAATTTTGTGTAATTTGGATGATAAATATGATAAAAATTATAGTTATTAGACACAATTATAATAACATAACATTTGACACAAGTTTTACATAACAAAGTTTAAACATATCACATTTTAGTATCACATAAGTTCAAAGACTTCTCAAAAATATTCAAGAAGTCTTCTCTTATTAGATAAAAACATTAATAAACATGAATATTGTTTATTAATGTTTATAAATTATTGGGTTACTTTTGTATTTGCAATTTTTTTCCGATTTTGTCAGAGAAGACTTCTAGAGAAATCTTCTCTGATGAGCATGTTAGTTTTGCGATTGAACGAAGTTTTGAGAAGCATTCTTACAGTCATATAAAGTCTTTGAAATCTGGCAAAAACTATGCGTAGGTTAGTTTTGCAATTAGTCATGTTTGACTTATAAGGGAACATTTATACTGAAATCTACTTTCAAAACAAAAAGTTTGACCAAAATCTTATAATAAAATTAAACAAAAAGTTTGACCAAAGTTTGACAATTAGTCATGTTGCGCCCCACGACATGTCTCAAAACGCCTCTCGGATCAGAACCGAAATGGCTAACCAGCTATGATACCACTTGTAAACGCCTCGACCGCCAACAGCTAATGGGCCACCCACGCCCGCTCTCTCGGCCCGTGGGCCCCATCCCGTCCGACGGTCCTGCGTTAATTTTTCCAAGGCTTGAAAGTCGAAATCATTGTTTACTGACCCTGCATCACCACTTGATATTTTCCCGTGTTTTGGCCTCACTCACACGGTATCCCGAATCACTTCCCGATAGGTCACTCATCCTTTCACTACTCCAGCATAAACACGCTTAACTCTAGAGTTCTAAACGGATGTGTGACGAAAAAGGTAAGTCAACTTTGGTGATATAGGTAGTCAATCAATTCTGTTAAGCCTTTTCCATATATCACAACACGGGGTGTTACATTTCTATTTCATTTTTAAATTGGTTAGATATTCGTTTAGATCTAATAAAAAGTGTTTTTAGAGCAGCTCCAACAACAATATTTAAGATAGTATTTAAGGATTAAAAAATTTAAAATAATAGATAAAGTGGGAAAACAAATCAGAACCGATTCATTGAAGAGATATTTTTTATTTTTCAATTTATTGGTTAACTAATTTTGTTAAATAAGATTTTTTTTTTTTTTGGAACTTCAAAAATATTTTTATCGTTAAGGTTGCTCTTAGACCAACCGGCCGTGGTCTTGCTTAGACCTGGTCCGATTACTAGTGGAAATAAAACATGTATGTTGCTTATGGACTTTGGCCAAGATGTTTTCCATGATTAATGATCACAAACCTGCAAAAGATAAACCTATGCATGATGATCAATGACAAGGATATACATCGATGGTACTCTATTGTTGTGTCTTTTCCAATGACCTAATAGTCTTAGTCTCTTAGGTTCAATTCTTTACCTTACACATTGGTTATTTATTTAAAATCTATCTTTTGGGTGGGCTCAAAGTGTATCTCTGCTTTAGGCAGCTCACTATATTGAACCGGCACCGAATCTCTCAAAAATCGTCTCACCAAAAATATTAATATTTCAATAGAACTGTTTTTCAAGGTTGGAGAGATCTATACCATAGTTTTTCCTCGATGAGGACGGCCTAAAAGATTAATCTTGAGACATAGATATATACACTCTTTTGAAGCTTTTGAAGATGACACTCAATTGCAAATTGCATCTCTACTCGCCCATTCTTTAGAAACCAATCCCAAATTTCAGTTTCTTGATATTATCAGCTAAAGTAGTAGTTTTCTCAGTAGTGACTATCGGATAACGGTCAAGAATAACGTTTTCATAATATTTTTACATTTTCATCGACTTATTTAAAACAAAGAAGTATGCAATGTGGTTGGGGTAAATTTATTGCATTTTCATCGACTTATTTATTATTTTTGCAATGTGGTTTCTAGAGAGAGAAAGAAGAGAACCAAACGACGAAATGAAGGCACCTCTCCTCTGTCCTCTCATTTGCCTACACGTGTCCACTAAGAACCGTGCCTTGCTTCTCCTAATTAAGAACCGTGTCTTCGGTTAATATGTGTTTTCGATTATTATTTTTAAAATCAAAATGAAGTTATGAAGCCCACTAAGAGCATGCGATAATTATGATCTTAGCCCTTAGGTTCGATTCTGTAACTTACACATTTTGTTATTTCTTTAAACTCTACTTTTTTGGTGGGCTCAAAGTGTATATATGCTTTAGGAAGCTCACTATATTGAAAAGAATGGAAAATTCGTATATTGCCTTGTATTGTGTTATTCATAAAATATAAGGGGTTCCCTTTATATATGGATTACAATATACCGTCATATAGGTAAATGGAAAGAGTATAAATCCTAGGTAAAAGGAAAATAGTCAAAACCAAAATGGAAAAGGTTTCCCTAGCCGCCTAACCCTAAAAAATACAAAAGACGAACTCAAACAATCTTTCTAGTTACTTCGTTCTTTTTCTATTTAACGGAATCCACTCGTAAAAGGTAGATTTATAAATTTTGGATATGCATTTTTATGTGTTTTATATGTTAGATGTGAATAAGGCTCCAGATTCTATATAATGTGATTGTTTTGTTTATTATTTAAGTAACAAAAGTTATATTTTTAATTTTTCTCTATTTTGAAACCACTTTTAACATTTTTGAATATGAAAAATTTTCAAATCTAAAAACAATATTAGAATTCAGATTTTATTAGCAAACTTATCCAGAAGATTTCATTATCAGATTTCTCTAGAAGGCTTCCATGGAGAAGTCTCTTATGCAAACATCCAAAATTGATAAGATTTTATCTTTCACCAATTATTTTTGTTTTTATGTGTTTAATCTGAATAAAATTATAAATTTAACATAATGTGATTGTTTTTTTATTATTTTATCTTAAAATTCTATTTATGGTTTATTTTTATTTCTAAAAATTAAGATATATATCATTAAATTTTTGATATATTCATCTCTTGTGTGTGTTAAAACCAAATAAAATATAAATTCAAAATCGTTGTGATCATTTTTAATTGTAAAAGTTCTAGTTTCAGACTTTTTGTGCATTAAATTCAAATAAAAGTATATATTAAATTTATTTAATTTTTTTATTCTTATTTAATTTTAAAAATTTTATTTTTGAAAATTATATCTGTTTGAAATCATTTTAAAAATTTAAGATATGCATATTTTCAAATTTGGGGATTATGTATCAGAATTCATAGGAAACTTCTCTTGAAACTTTTTGGCATACTTCTTGAACAAATTTGATCGCAAATTAGAAGACTTCTAGAGAACTCTTGTTTTGATAGTTTATATAATATTGTAAATAATAAATACACTTTGTCTTCAATCTATTATAGAAAAAAATATTTGTCTAATGCTTTGTTTATTCTTTCAAGTTCTTGTAATCATAAACTATTGTATTCGTTGTATATAATTTATTAAGATTATGGTTGTAGAATATACATGGGAGGCTTATGTGTTGTTCCCTATCAATTTTGTGTAATTTGGATGATAAATATGATAAAAATTATAGTTATTAGACACAATTATAATAACATAACATTTGACACAAGTTTTACATAACAAAGTTTAAACATATCACATTTTAGTATCACATAAGTTCAAAGACTTCTCAAAAATATTCAAGAAGTCTTCTCTTATTAGATAAAAACATTAATAAACATGACTATTGTTTATTAATGTTTATAAATTATTGGGTTACTTTTGTATTTGCAATTTTTTTCCGATTTTGTCAGAGAAGACTTCTAGAGAAATCTTCTCTGATGAGCATGTTAGTTTTGCGATTGAACGAAGTTTTGAGAAGCATTCTTACAGTCATATAAAGTCTTTGAAATCTGGCAAAAACTATGCGTAGGTTAGTTTTGCAATTAGTCATGTTTGACTTATAAGGGAACATTTATACTGAAATCTACTTTCAAAACAAAAAGTTTGACCAAAATCTCATAATAAAATTAAAGAAGATTTCTCAAGATTATTTCGCTCGTTCTAGGTTTATTCCGACATTTAATCAAACACTTCTGGTGCGCTAACAAACTTAAGATCTGAAACTAAGTCATGAATCTAATTTCAGCATTAAGAACACTTAAAGAAGTATCGAATGGATAATTCCCTAATCTAATATAGCAGTTTCACTAATCCATGATTCCTTCGAAACCCTAAACCTAACTAGCTGATTACTCATACATGAAATAAGAAACACAAAGAATATCATCATGGCAATAAACATCAACAAAGGGGTTCAAAAATCTTCTCTAGAAATTGTCTCTTCAAACCTTACAAATATGCAGAGCAAAGTATATCACAAGTAAAACAAGTTAGCCTAAAACAATAGCTGAAAATAGAAGATATAGGTCTATTTGCGTTCTGATAGAAAATAGGTTAAAACAAAACAAAAAAAAGAAGAAAACTGAAATTTTCTTCTTTTTTGGTATTAAACCTGCACCTAGAGGAATTTTCAATATATAAAACAAGTACAACTTTTGATCTAACTGATAGATTTCCCCGAATCGGTGACATTAGAAATATAATTCAAGTCTCTATCTTGTGTCAAAATTCGAGATTCTTCCACCAGTGGAAGTTCCACCATCTGTTGTTAAACATCTGACGCATCTGCACAGTTCTACATCTTTATTTGATCTTTTCACCCAGTTCGACATCTTACGCTCTAAATCAACCTAGTACCTGAAAAGACGATAAAGTATTTAGAGACTCAAAAACACATACTATGACTCAATAAACAACTCAATCAAAGATTAGAAACCAAAAAAAGTCTTCTAATTATTTAATTTTAATATTAAATGTTTTATTATTTATCATCAATTGCAAAACTAGCCTACACATACTTCTTGCCATACTTTGGAGACTTATATGACTGTAAAAAGACGTCCCAAGAAGTCTTATGATAGAAGATTTCCCTGATTTTTTTTAAAAAGCCAAATTTATGTAAAATTTTGGTCAATTACAAAACTAACATACTTATCAGAGAAGACTTCTAGATAAATCTACTTGAATTTTTAATTACAAAGAAAAGTTAGAAGATTTCTTCGATAAAACACATACAAAATAGTCAATTGAAAAACTAACTTATGCATTGACAAGAGAATTTCTCTAGAAGTCTTCTCTCGATGGAGTATACTTCTAGAGAAGTCTTCTTGGCGAAAAAAATCTGAAAATTTCAAATACCAGTTATATATCCGGTGAGATTCATGCTTAAATTCTCCAAACACACATAGATTATTAATAAAAGTTATTCACACGTCTTGACTAAGAATCATGAACTTGATTAACTCCAATACGCTTATAAAAAAGTTGTGATTTTGGAATGAAATAAGAGAGAAAGTGAAAGATAAATAGTTTTTGTGTGTAAGAATTAGAGATATAAAAATGTAGATGTCGATTTTTTAGTGCATTTAGAGTTTGGTTTTAGCTGTTAATAGTGATTGATATATTAATGACAATGACAATTTGATAAATAAATGATGAAAATAAGGATACATGAGTAAAACATGCAATTTCGGAAAAAATAATAATAAAAATACTTTAAATAATCAGAACTTTTATGGTGAATAGAACATATGTAAATTAAAAAAAAAAGTTACTTTTGAGTTTGACCAAAGATTTTAGTCATATTTGAAAAAATCTCTTTAGTTTAATTAATATTTGAAAAAGTAATACAAATTGTAACATAGGAACGTGACTTTCGGCTGTAATGTTTACACTCACCTAAGTATGAACTAGAATAATATTGGATTTACACCCGTGCCAAATCTTGTAGCTCATTTGGGTAGAGGACTGGATTTAAGGCAAGAAGGGGATAAAGAAATACATAAAAGTACTCATTTTCTATAAAAAAAAAGGATGAGGAAAAATATAAAATGAGTTACACACGTTTATGAATCATTATCCTAATTCTAATCAAATCAAGCTTCGTATCACAAAAAGAAAAGTTAATAATGTCAAATACCGCCAAGATTTAAATACTTGCGCGTGCATGATCACGCAGTTGACTTACAAAGATATGCCGCCTGTGAACTACTCCGCAGTCGACACCTTGACAACAAGAAAAGAAGAAGGTAGGCGCAAACATCGTATATAATATATCGAAGGTAGGCGTCAAACACCAAAGTATAGCGAAGGTAGGCTTGTTGGACTAATAAATAATCGGGAAAATGGCATAGAAAAACATCAAGTTGGCAAAAGTTTGTACTTCAAACCTCGAATATCAAACACTAACATTTTTAACAATCAAACTTGTATGAATGACATATTAAACATCACAATTAACTATCTTGGTGCACACGTCAAAAATGTGACCGATTACTGTTCATAGTAGGTAAAACTAGGGGTGACATGACGGTTTTTTTTTTTGAAAAATAGATATTTAAAATTATTTTAATTAAAAAACAAATAAAATCAGATAAATTCAATATAAATTTAACAAATTGATAAAAATTCAGAAAAATAAAGAAAACAAAATAAAATTCAAATATTAATAAAAATAAATTCAAAAATTCAAAAAATTATAATAAAATAAAAATAAATTGTAAAAATCAACTAGAAATAAGAAAAATTAATTAAAATAATATAAAATGAAAAAATAAAATAAAAAACATGATAAAAATTAGAAATTCAGAATATAAAAAATAAATAAATTGTAAAAACTGATAAAAGCTAGAAAAATAGAAAATTTATAAAAATTTAGAAAACAAATAAAAATTCAAAAATTGAAAATTTGAAAAACCAAGAAATTGACAATGGTTTACATTTTCAAGTGTTTCATTTGAGTTCAAATACTGTTCGATTGTCGGGTTTGGATCCTTCGGATCCTAAATATTTGGACTCAAACAAAACACATGAAAATGTAACCTATTGTCAATTTCTTGGGTTTTTTAATTTTTTAATTTTTATTTCAATTTTTTGAAATTTTATCTGTTTTCCAAATTTTTATTGATTTCCTATTTTCTAGCTTTTATCAATTTTTACAATTTATTTATTTATTATATTTTGAGTTTTAAGTTTTTATCATGTTTTATTTATTTATTTTTTCGTCTTTCTATTATTTTTACTAATTTTTCTTATTTCTAGTCGATTTTTACAATTTATTTTTATTTTATTATAATTTTTTGAATTTTTAAAGTTATTTTTGTTAGTATTATTATTAGTATTTGAATATTTGAATTTTATTTTGTTTTCTTGATTTTCCTGAATTTGTTTCAATTTTTTTAATTTCTATTTAATTTTATCTAATTTTATTTGTTTTTTAGTTTAAATAATTTTAAATGGTTTAAAAAAACTGCCACGTCACCACTAATTTGATCTGTTATGAACAGTAACCGATCACATTTTTGACGTATGCAACAAATAAGTTAATTTCGATGTTTAATGTGTCATTCATACAAGTTTCATTGTTAAAAGTGTTAGCGTTTGAGCTCCGAAGTTTGAAGTGCAAACTTTTGCCAACTTCATGATTTTTTATGCAATTTTCCCATAAATAATCAGTATACCAATCATGAATAAGTGTTTAACAGATAATTAAATCAATAAAATAATGAAATATGAGTATTATTTTGAAAGAATAATGTGCAAAATGCATCTAAATAACCAGTAGAAATTCAGTATAAGTATAATACTAAAAAGAAGAGGAAGTGTTTTTCTTTTCCTTTTATTCCTCGTTAAATAAAAAACAAAACTTCTAAAAACACTGAAACTTAACAAATAGAAAAATAGGAAAAAACATGTTCCACGTGAGATAATTGAAAATAAGCTGTGATCTCTCTGTCTTAAGATACCGCCGTCATAAAATCCGTGTTCTGTCTCCACCGTCTCTAACGTGTACTCTCTTTCTCCTCACATATATAAAAACTTATAGGCTTATAGCATTTATCAATTCAAACACAATATCATCACCATCATCATTAAGTCTTGGTCTTACAACTCGCGAAGATGGAGAAAAACTGCGACTTGGAACTTCGTCTTTTTCCAACTTCTTCTTATAATACCGATTCAGATAACTCGTAAGCCTCTCTCTGTTTCTTAGGATTCAGTTTATGACATTCATTTTTTTTCATGACATATAGACATTAAATTTTTTTTTTTTGGACAACAATGGACATTCAATATTAATATACAAAAATCTGACAAATTTTACGTTTTAACTGATTTGCAGTGTGGTAGAATCAAGAAGCTCTGGAAATTCATTACCAAAAGAAGAAGAAACACAGAGATTAACAATTTTCTACAATGGAAAAATGTGTGTTTTTTCAGATGTTACTCATCTTCAGGTACGTACATATAGACATTCATCTACATGTTATAATCAACTAACCAATGAAATTTATTGAAGTTATTACTGATTATTTGCAGGCTAAATCGATAATATCGATCGCGAGCAGAGAAATGGAAGAGAGGTCATTTTCAAACGGGCCAACCCGATTAAATCATTATCATCAACAACTTCCAAATCCAAAGGCTTCTATGAAAAGATCTCTCCAAAGTTTTCTTCAAAAAAGGAAAAGTAGAATTCAAACCACTTCACCTTACTATCAGCATTCACGACGATAGCTTTTAGTTTTACTTTTCAATTTTTTTTGACTTTTTAGCAGTTTTATATTTAGATGTATTATGTTTCTTATGTTTTTTTTTTATTATTGATTAGCGATATGTACTCCCAATAAACACATATTAGTCCCAAGACTGATTTTGAATCTGATTTTACATTGGTATATCTTTGTTAACCTTGACAAATGAACAGTATATTAATTTGTAATTGATGTTCTTGTGTATATATAGATAGTGATTGTCAGTTCTATAGACAGAGTAGTAAATTAGTAGAACTAGTGTGTTTGTAGTTATATATTATCTTAGAGAGGCAGAAATTTATTTTAGGAGGGTCAATTGGATAACAAATGTATTTACAAGGGTCAATTGGATAAAAAATGTATTTACAAGGGTCAATTGGATAAAAAATGTATTTACAAGGGTCAATTGGATAAAAAATGTATTTACAAGGGTAAATTGGATAAAAATGTATTTACAAGGGTCAATTGGATAAAAAATGTATTTACAAGGGTCAATAAGCTTAGTTCATCAGATTTTTCTTTGGAAATACAAGTACTTTTTTTTCCCGCAAAAATTGACATGGGTCAGTTGGACCCCTTGATTGTCTAGTGGCTTCGCCACTGGTTGATTATCTCATATTTTATGATTACATATTTCAAATGCATGATATGTTTCAATTTTTTATGTTATGTATCTCCACTAGAACATTTTCTATCTCGTTCTCTTCTCCTTCTTTTTAGACTTTCTTGTAAACGCCCCGATCGCCCACCTCTAATGTGCCACCCACACCCATTTTCTCGGTCCGTGGGTTGTGCGTTAATTTTTTCAATACTCGAAATCATTGTTTACTGACCCTGCAATCACCACCCGACCTTTTCTCATGTTTTGGCCTCACTTATACGGTATCGCGAATCACTTCCCAATAGGTCACCCATCATTTCACTACTCCAGCATAAGCACGCTTAACTCTGGAGTTCTAAACGGATGTGTGACATAAAAAGTAAGTCAACTTTGGTGACATAGATATCCAAATCAATTCTCTTAAGCTTTTCCATATATCACAACTCGGGATGTTACAATTCACCCCCTCTCAAAGAACGCAACGTCCTCGTTGCGCCCCACGACATGTCTCAAAACGCCTCTCGGATCAGAACCGAGATGGCTAACCAGCTATGATACCACTTGTAAACGCCTCGACCGCCAACAGCTAATGGGCCACCCACGCCCGCTCTCTCGGCCCGTGGGCCCCATCCTGTCCGACGGTCCTGCGTTAATTTTTCCAAGGCTCGAAAGTCGAAATCATTGTTTACTGACCCTGCATCACCACTCGATATTTTCCCGTGTTTTGGCCTCACTCACACGGTATTGCGAATCACTTCCCGATAGGTCACTCATCCTTTCACTACTCCAGCATAAGCACGCTTAACTCTAGAGTTCTAAACGGATGTGTGACGAAAAAGGTAAGTCAACTTTGGTGATATAGGTAGTCAATCAATTCTGTTAAGCCTTTTCCATATATCACAACTCGGGGTGTTACATTTCTATTTCATTTTTAAATTGGTTAGATATTCGTTTAGATCTAATAAAAAGTGTTTTTAGAGCAGCTCCAACAACAATATTTAAGATAGTATTTAAGGATTAAAAAATTTAAAATAATAGATAAAGTGGGAAAACAAATCAGAACCGATTCATTGAAGAGATATTTTTGATTTTTCATTTTATTGGTTAACTAATTTTGTTAAATAAGATTTTTTTTTTTGGAACTTCAAAAATATTTTTATCGTTAAGGTTGCTCTTAGACCAACCGGCCGTGGTCTTGCTTAGACCTGGTCCGATTACTAGTGGAAATAAAACATGTATGTTGCTTATGGACTTTGGCCAAGATGTTTTCCATGATTAATGATCACAAACCTGCAAAAGATAAACCTATGCATGATGATCAATGACAAGGATATACATCGATGGTAGTATATTGTTGTGTCTTTTCCAATGATCTAATAGTCTTAGTCTCTTAGGTTAGATTCTTTACCTTACACATTGGTTATTTATTTAAAATCTATCTTTTGGGTGGGCTCAAAGTGTATCTCTGCTTTAGGCAGCTCACTATATTGAACCGGCACCGAATCTCTCAAAAATCGTCTCACCAAAAATATTAATATTTCAATAGAACTGTTTTTCAAGGTTGGAGAGATCTATACCATAGTTTTTCCTCGATGAGGACGGCCTAAAAGATTAATCTTGAGACATAGATATATACACTCTTTTGAAGCTTTTGAAGATGACACTCAATTGCAAATTGCATCTCTACTCGCCCATTCTTTAGAAACCAATCCCAAATTTCAGTTTCTTGATATTATCAGCTAAAGTAGTAGTTTTCTCAGTAGTGACTATCGGATAACGGTCAAGAATAACGTTTTCATAATATTTTTACATTTTCATCGACTTATTTAAAACAAAGAAGTATGCAATGTGGTTGGGGTAAATTTATTGCATTTTCATCGACTTATTTATTATTTTTGCAATGTGGTTTCTAGAGAGAGAAAGAAGAGAACCAAACGACGAAATGAAGGCACCTCTCCTCTGTCCTCTCATTTGCCTACACGTGTCCACTAAGAACCGTGCCTTGCTTCTCCTAATTAAGAACCGTGTCTTCGGTTAATATGTGTTTTCGATTATTATTTTTAAAAATCAAAATGAAGTTATGAAGCCCACTAAGGGCATCTCCAATGGTGTTACCCACCATTGGAGTCCTTAACTCCTTTTTTTTTTTTTCAGATTTAAAAAATATCAACTAATCGCGGGCCGCCACGTGTCACGGGGGCCCGCAAACAGTGTAAGGATCAGTCCTTACTTAAGAGTTTTTAAGGATCAATCCTTAACTTTTCCCTAAGGACTCCCCCTTAAGGACCCCTTAAGGACCACCATTGCACTTGCTCTAAGAGCATGCGATAATTATGATCTTAGCCCTTAGGTTCGATTCTGTAACTTACACATTTTGTTATTTCTTTAAACTCTACTTTTTTTGGTGGGCTCAAAGTGTATATATGCTTTAGGAAGCTCACTATATTGAAAAGAATGGAAAATTCGTATATTGCCTTGTATTGTGTTATTCATAAAATATAAAGGGTTCCCTTTATATATGGATTACAATATACCGTCATATAGGTAAATGGAAAGAGTATAAATTCTAGGTAAAAGGACAATATTCAAAACCAAAATGGAAAATGTTTCCCTAGCCGCCTAACCCTAAACTTGTATGGTCCAAATTTAGTAAACCTCTATGTAGTAAATTTATGATCGGTCCGATTATGGGTCATCCACGATCTGGTTCATTACATATACTTGTTTATCTGTCAGCAAATTTATGTTTATTGTAATATTTTTAAGTGAACCACGGTAATAAATAGTGATAGAAGGGGTAAAAAAAACGTGGAAAAGAAAAACATTGTTTCCTTCCTGTTACTAGCGAGTACCTTGGCGAAATGGCAAGATTCCAAAAACGAAAGTTCCACCAAAAAGGAAAGAGAAGAGAAGAGAAGAGTCAAAGCTATCTTTCAAAGACTCCAAACTCATCAACTTGATTTAGGGTTTCTTGGTCAAAGAATGTCTCGGCTTCTCTCCAAGCTATCTCCCCTCGTAAGCTAAGCTCTTTCTTGCTTTTGTTTTGTCTTAAACTGTTCTGTGCTTAGAGAAGAGGATTTACTTTTAACTGCTTCTGATCTCTGTGTTGCTTACTTGGCAGATTCACACGAACAGAAGCGTTCGCTTGTTTTCATCGTCCAGGACCGGCCCGTGTGTTTCGGTTTGCAACCTTGTGAAACCTTCGCCTGAAGGCGGCAACATCGTCGAAGTCCTGTTGTACGACGTGGCAAAATTTGAGTTTGTCAGAACGGAGAAAACATTTCCGGACGAGCTTCACGAGGCGACACTGGTGGGAGCTTCCCGTGGATGGGGTTTTTTCTTCAACAGAGAAGATCGTTCGGTAGTTATCAGCGACTTGTTGAACCCATATGCTTCCAGACAGAACCAAAGATGATCCCACTGCCTTCGTTCACTACAATGCCCACTAGCCAAACCGAAGTCGTGTGCAACGTGGCCATGTCCTCTTCTCCTGAGACGTATGATAAAGACTGGGGCGTTTGGCGTCAAGTTCTTGGGCAATCAGCTGAGTTTCTGCAGGCCTCATTGTGACCTGCGTTGGACTAACATCCGAACACCTTTTGAGTCATCATGGGATAGCTCAAATCTCATGTAGTCCAAGAAAGACGAGAGATTCTACTTGCTTGCCCCGGGAGGCAAGTACTTGTGCTCATGGGATCTAAACTTCAAGAAAGATAACAATCCTAAGAGCACCTCCATTGGGAGGTGCTTAGTGGGTTCCTTAGCAAAAAGTGGTGGTGGGTCCCACCACTTTTGTTAAGGACCACTCCTAAAAATCTCAATTTAAGGACCAGTCCTTACACTGTTTTGTGGGCCCCACTGACACGTGGCGGTTCACGATTGGTTGGTTTTTAATAAAAAAATCAAAAGTTAAGGACCCCATAGGGGTCCTTAACTGATGGAGATGGTCTAAGTTCCTTGAGTTGGTGTTGCACAACATTCCAAGCTGCCAAGTTCCCAGTGGAAGCGGTTGGATTCCCTTTGCAGGGAGGATCACTGGGTGGAGTCACCTTCTGGCGAATCTTTCCTTGTCAAATGGTATATGATTTAGAGATTTACACAATATAAACTTCTTAAAAATGTTATAGCTAATTTGTAACGTTGCAGGTACTCCGAGTACACTCCTCAAGGGTTCAAAGCACCAGCTGTAATGGTGTTTAGAGAGGAGGATACAATATGTGGGAAGAGAAACATGCGTTACACAAAGGATATTGGAGATCTCTGCATTTTTATTTCCAAGGGAGAGGATTTCTGCGTTGAGGCCAGATCTAACAAGCTCAAACCTAACTCCATCTTGTTAAACGGCCGTTTGTTTGCTACGATCAATAAGACCAGCAATACCTTCGGTTGCTATGAATATCCCGAAGGTACACCAGAGAAGATTCCTTACTCCCCCTTACTGGTTTCCTCCGTTTTCGAGCTAGCTTCATTCCATGTCATTTGTGTGTGGTTAGTTTGTCATATTTTTCCGGTCTGGATATTGCTAAGATCTATTTCAGTATCATCTATTTTCCTTTATATTCTTCTGGAATTCCTGGCCCCCATTATCAAATAATAGTCACATTACGCTATCTTAGCAATGTTACGCAGGTATATGAAAAGAACGAGCTTATCTAGTTCGTGGACTAAGGAAACAAGTCGCCGTATTACATCATTGGTCCTAATATGCCATTCTACTAATAATAGTATCTAAGTAAAACAATTTTAATTTTGATATTTTATTATTTTGGAATTTTTTTTTTGCATCTTTGATAAAAATATTTATTTCAAAACAGAAAAATCAATTCCAACAAAGATACATTTTAGTTAGGAAATAATAAGTTTATTTACCATAAATTGGATATATTAAAGAAAAAAAATAAAATGGCAAATAGTCTAAATTCATTTTGTTAGAAATTCAGAAAAGTAATTAACAATTAAAATTAAAAAAGATATAAATTTATGGAAAATGAACAAAGCAAAGAAGTTGGAGATGGCATCATAATATTATCCCCATAAGGATCATTATCAACATATTCATAATCCATGGATTATTTGAACCTTTTGAAATGTCCGAAATGATAAACTTTTCAAGGTATTTCAAAGGATCTGATTAAGCTGATTAGACATGCGGAGAGTGAATGCAACGTTTGGTTTGAAGCAAACACAAAATCAAACAATGGTGAATCAAGCAACACAAATGAAAACACAAGTCTTAAGCTTGCAAAACATTTGTTTGGCGGATGGATCATGGAACAGTCGAAGCACATTGCAATGGCTATGGTTGGGTGTTGAAGGATAGGTCAGAAAATGAGCAACTCTTTAGGGTTGAGAAACAGAAAAAATTGTAAGTCTTCGCTGCACGTAGAAATGAAAGCACTAATCTGAGCAATGGAGATCATGCTACAAAACACCGATTATTCAACATTTTGGGACGGACTGCAAAATTTGTTGGCTATGATTCAGGAACCGAAAGATTGACCGAATTTCTTCACAGGAGCTTAGGGGAGTTTACTGCATTGAAGAGAAGATTTCCAAGATTTCAGGATCTCCTACATACTGAGAACGCAAAACCGGACTGTAAATGGTGCTAGCTAGGATTGTTCGTAATTTCTATCGTCATTACCTTTTGTTGTTCTTGGTTGTTTTATTACAGTTTGGATTCCCAGACCACCTCAAGTTTAAGTAATAAAATAATTTTTTGATGTTAAAAAACAAAAATAATTCAAAGTCATCGCTATGGTACATCATCGAGTGATAGAAAGTTTCCCACCAAAGATGGAGTAAGCGAAAAACAGATATGGAGTAAGTGATACTTTTCAAACTTATATTCAATCTGAAAAAAAAGATGGGCGTGAATCTGTTAAAACCCAAAAGCTCGCTCATACAAATAAACATAACACTAGATTTTGACCCGCGCTTAGAAAACGCGGATTTTGATATTGACCTTTTTACCAACATTAATATCGAACTTATGATTTTATATAATAAGTTTATATCCTAATGATTGCATGATCGATATCTTTGGGTGCTTGTGAGATTTTTCTTGCTCATAATCCTTTTGATGGTGAAACAAAAACTAATAAAACCATCCCATTATTATGTAGTTTTTAGGTATATTATTACTTATGGAGTATTCATATATTTACCGGTTGTTTAAAATTTATTTATTGTAAATTATACAAAAACATATTGAAAATGTAATATTTTATAAACACAATTTAGATAATTAACTCATTGCTACAAAAAGAGTTTTTGAAATATATTATATTCAAAAAAGGGGTTAGGAGAAGTATTTGAAATCTATTCGATTTTTTAATAGTAAATTGTAAATCTGATTTTTTTGAAAAATCATAACTATTTGAAACTAGTCGATTTTGTTAGGAGAAGTATTACTTTGTCCGAAATTTCGAACAGAACCGAATTACCAAATGTATGTATACTATTAAAAGAAAACAATACTTATGTGGTGAACAATAAAATATTTTAATCTATGTTTGTAAAACAATTAGACTTTCTTCAACAAAACAAATAATTTGAAAAACTAAATAATGCTCAATCATGTCACCTCCATAAGTATTGTCATTGTCAAAAGAACATCATTACAAACATAGATTAAATAAATAAATTATGTTTGTTATATAAGAAAATAGTTACATTTGCTACAATAACTTGTCAAATCAAGTCTTGCATGTTGCACAACTATAATGGTGAGGTTCATAGAATCTCAATAATAATTTGTAAAATTAGATTTGAAACACATCATTAGACAACACTTACCTATATATACCATAATATATACCTAAAACCATTTCGAAAATTGATACAATAGTCAAATGCTCAATCATGTCACCTCCATAAGTATTGTTATTATCAAAAGAGCATCATTACAAAATAGATTAACTAAATAAATTATATTTGTTATATAAGAAAATAGTTACATTTGCCACAATAACTTGTCAAATCAAGTCTTGCATGGTAAACAAATATAATGATGAGGTTCATAGAATCCCAATAATAACTTGTAAAATTAGATTTGAAACACATCATTAGACAACACTTATCTATATATACCAATAATAATATACCTAAAAACAATTTCAAAAATTGATACAATATTTAAAACTTGAGATTGCTAACACTACAACTAAAGAATTAATATCTAAATAATAATAACTTGTCATAAAAACCATTTCTAAAATTGATACATATTTAAAACTTGAGATTGCTAACAAAACAAATAATTTGAAAAACTAAATAATGCTCAATCATGTCATCTCCATAAGTATTGTCATTTTCAAAAGAGCATCATTACAAACATAGATTAACTAAACAAATTATGTTTGTTATATAAGAAATAGTTACATTTGCCATAATAAATTGTCAAATCAAGTCTTGCATGTTGCACAAATATAATGATAAGGTCATAGAATTAGGTATATAAATTAATACCTAAAATATGCATTATTTTAGTTACTATCTATAGCAATAATAATATACCTAAAAACTAAACCGAAAATTGATACAATAACTTAAAATATCTAAATCTAATGCCGCACAATAGATTCATCAATTTAAAATATATACAAACCTAAAAGATGCATTATTTTCGTTACTAAAATATCAAAAATAAATTTCATATCTAAACAATAATCAAATCATCAAAGATAAATGACAATCTTTGAATCTCAAAATGCAAGAATAAAGATATATCATGATAGAACAAAAGGATATTGGAGACCTTATAAAAACATAATTAAACATTAATTATCCAAAATAATTATACATAAACGGTTGTGTAACAACCGTAAAATAGTTATTAAATCCAAAAACACAAGAGAAAACATTAAAACATCACCAACAGTCATTGAGCAAGAGATTTAAAGAGTTTAATCATACATTTGAGGTTCATCCCACTTGTACCAATCGATGTTTGGAACACTCACATCATCCAACTTAGCTTGTGCCATCTCAAGATCGACTTCAAGTTTCTCCTTTTGATTCTTTAGAGCTTCAAAGATGGGTTCAAGTTGGTCAAGAACGAGAGCTTTCCTTGAAGCCCAAATGACATCCAACTCCTCTCTATGCCTCTTATACACAGCCTCGTCCCTTTCCTTCACCTTTGCAAGAATAGCCTTGTAATGGAGCTTAGTCTCCCTCTTCATTGTTGAATGCTTCCATTGGTGAAGAACCATAGTCTTCTACCATTGGATTCTTGAATTATATTTTTTAGTATATATATTGCTTTTGTATAATCGTATGTGTTAAATATTTATTTCCATAGAAAAAAAAATCAAACTTATATCTATAGTTATAAGGCAAATTCTGATACCAAATTTATATATCCAAAATATTCGGTGGGTGTTTCACACGTTTTAGAAGAATTGAAAATTCTGTTATCAAATTATAAATATGGTATAGTGAGTTGACGAATATTCTGGAAAAAAATAGTTCCCAATTGATTGATTATCAAAATCGTGATTGTTTAAAAACTCTATTATATCTAATATATAATATATTTAAATTCAAAATCTTATAGGTTCAAAAATAGACTATTTTATTTGGTTCCTAATTGATGATTATCAAATCGTGATAGTTCAAAAAATCTATTATATCTAATATCTAATATTATTAAATTAAAAATTAACTATTTGATACTTCAAAAGTTGTGTATTCCGATATTTTATAAATCAAATATAATTTATATATTTATGTTAATATCATTTAGAAATCAAGTATTTGTTATATCGTAGGGGGAAATGATTAGAATAAAGGACGGATATGTATTGTCAATAAATTGTTACAAAAAATTTAGGAAGATATGCATTGAAAATATATGAAAATCATAAATATTTGTTCAACTGTTTGCAATATTGGGTAGATTTGAGTATAAAAATATTTGGTATTTCTATTTTCCAACTAAAACAGGTGCAACTGATCACAATATTTTCTATATTCGTGTACATGTATATTTTTAGATTTTTAATTATTATTCTAAGCAGAGATCAATATTTAATACATGTTTCTGAAAATTAAACTCTCAAAACTCTTATATTTTACTAAAATTAATAAATTTAATACTATATTTATAGATAGTTTTATATAACATACACTATATATTTCGAGATTGTTTTTTCACGACAAAGAAATAACAACCCATTGAAATTAATTAATTTAAATATATTATTTTTAATGATATTTGAAGAATCTGTAAATAAGAAAGAAATGAGATGACTAAATATGTAAATAGAAGAATATATCTAAACATAATATTTTCGGATTTAATATAGGTTCTATTATTCAAACAAAGCTATCCATGTATCCAAATTGAAATTTCGGCTAAAATCCTACTCTTGTTTCCAAACAGTCTTAAAAGTGACTTCAGTTTTAATAATATAGATGACTATCTAAACGACAAAAAGACGAGATCCTTAGAACATGGCAATCGGTGAAAAATTCACAAAGTATCTTATAATTGAAAAATATTAGTAGTTTCATATGATTTCATTATTAATTAACTTTTAAATCTGATAAAAAAGTAGAACTAATCATTACTGACACATGTTACTATATCGATGATTTTCTATTGGGATTCTTTAACTAAATTTCCACTATCTCGGTTTTCACATTTTGTTCATTCTCTTTTTAATTTTTTCATTTTTCTCATTTTTAATACGTAGATACGCTTGCTAGATACTAGCCATAAGAGCACCAACATTGTATAAGGGAGTGAATTAGCCGAATACCCTTGTAAGAGAGTCAAATTAGGAAACCAGCAATGATTTGATACAAAAGTGAACTTCCTTATAATTTTTGTTTAGTTGGACAATTTTGTTGTTCTTACGCTCTCTTTCCATCTGTTTTTTTTAATAATCTCTCTCATGCGTTTCTTTCCGGTAAGACTCTCTCTTCTCACTCTCACTTTTTTTTTTCTTTTATGATTCACTCAGTTTTTTTTTTCTTCTTTTCTTTCTTCTCATGAATATCTTCATTGATTTTTTGTTTTCTCAATGATTTAACATCAAATCTAGATAAAACGATGAAATTCAAGATAATGATTCTTTTGAACAGAAAGTTAGTAATTCTCTTATGTTTGAGTTTCTAGTGAATCATAGTCAACGCATGTATTACCATTTTTTAGTACGATGTATTACCGTATATTTATAGAAATATGATATATGTCAAAGATGTTGACTCTATAAATTATTTGTTAACATAGTTGTTATTTGGAGTGGGTTAAGCAAATCAATAACATAATAAAAGTCTTTATAATGTAGTATTGCTTATTAATCAAATATATTAGTTAGCGTGTAACACATAAGATAGTTGCTAAACTTTAAGTTAACGGGTAAAACAACATGGACTAGACACAATAACTGATATTGTCTATTGTATTATTTGATGTATCCTTTAAAAAATATTGTAACTATTAAAAAAGGTGTTAGCTATAACTTCTCATATAAACAAAGTCAATAACATAATAATAATCTATATAATGTAATATTTGCTATTAATCTAATATATTAGTTAGTATGTAACATATAAGTTAGTTGCTAAAATTTAAGTTAACGGGGAAAATAACACGGACAATATGTAATAATCGGTATCGAACTTAAGTAGCTGAGTTTGTTAGACAGCTAAATTTTAATGGTAACTAGAAATTGATCCGAGCGTCCGCTCGGGTGTTTGTTTTACAATAGATAAAAGATATTTCAAAATACAACAATTTAATGGTTGAACTTGCACTACTTTAGCTTATTGTTAAGATAGTGTTACTGGTTCATATTATTTTTCTTAGATGTGTGTTGGAATTATGTAATTATACAAAAAATGGATGTGTAAATATACTTTGTTGGATCAGTTATATATGGCAATGTAGTTGTATTATACTATTATGAGTAGGAAATATACAGGAGAGATTTCTTTTTGAATTTGTTTTCTATATTTTACATAGTTTGCACAATTTATTTGAAAGATTCGTTTTGAATATTTGCAGCATTTGTTAAGTTTATAAACAGTAGTATCCGCTAAGGAATGAAACATGTAGGTCCTTGGAGAGAGTAAATGTGATTTTTTTCCTTTGCTGAATGGGTAAAATCAGACAAAAAACTGTAGGGAAATTTTCAAAAATACCACTTTTTGTGTCTTTTTTTTATTTTTACCTTTATTAAATAGACATTTTCAAAATATCATTTTTTAAGGAATAATTTTTAAAAAAAAATTAATTAGAATCCTAAATTTTAAATTTCTAAACCCTACCCCCACCTTACACCACCCCTTAACTCTAAACCCTAAGTTGTAGATTTATTAACCCAAGGGTTATAAGTGTGTTTTGTCCTCTTAAAAAACAAGGATAAAAAAAATTAAATTATTTTTAAAAAGTGGTACAAGGAAAGTGATATTTTTGACAATTTCCCAAAACTGTAAGTCCGGATGAATATAATTTTCTTGATTTATTGATTTGATACTTCTTTGACTGATATCTATGTGTGTTATTGTTTTATAGTGTAACTATTATGCTTAAAAGAATAATTATACATTAGTTAGAATTTGAAAGAATATATGTAACTCAATATACTCACAACACAAGTGACTCGACCAGTCCAACTTATATTTCAAATCAAAGATCTAACTACAATAAAAATATATAAATTTATATTAATAATCTGTTTATTTTTATACATATAAATTACAGGATGACTTAAACATATTAAAAATATTAAATAATTGCTAGAATTTAGTTATTTTAAAAATATATATATATGGTCATGATACTTCATTTGTATAATTTTGAATTAAATTTATTTATTTTATTTCATTTTAAGCACAATAAAATAATTTTATAAATTATATTTACATTTCTTAAACAACAACCAACCTAAATGCAAATAAGAAATTAATCAAATTTCTAGTATATTTGGAATAAAAATTCTTATAGTTTAATTCGAAAACACAGATACAATCAATATACCCAAGTGATAGCAAAATCGATAATTGGTCCAAAAAACAACTAAACTGAATAGATTTAACATATTCAAAATCATATATTTGATTAAATAATAGAATATTATTGATATAGATTATACATATAAATGATAAATTAATTTCAAATTTAAAGTAAATATTAAAAATTATTATAATATATTTGTTTTATAAATATTTATATATGCGCTTGGGCACAAGAGAACACCTAATATATAACAATTGAAGAAGCAAAAACCTTTAAGATAAAGGATTCGATTACGACATAAAATAAATAAATTAGGATGACAAAAAGACGTAATTATCATACCCAAGATACATTCAAATGTTATGTATTTATATAAGTCATCGTATATTAACATATATCATCATATATACTGTTAGGAGCCAATTATACAATTTTAAATTTATAGCATTTGCCAAACTGATTTCATGCATCTGTGTGTAGGTGGTCAATCACCTAGTTAACTTTAAATATTAACATGTAAAACTATATATTGTTTTAAACATATACTCCCTACATATATATAGTTATAATATAAAATTATATTATTTATAGAAACTTATTTTATAAAACAATAAAAATAATTTTGTAAAAAAAAATGTTGAGAATGCTATTTTTTGAAGAGATGAAAAATGTTATTTATGAAAAACTCACATTTTTTTACATAGATACACACTTAACAGAACAAGAAAGTATTATTTTATGCTATTCACCATAACTTTTATTTAATCAAATTAATAAAATAATCTAAATATATATTTTTTTAAAATAGAAACTATAAATACACTAAAATTCGAATGAATTGAAATATTATTTTTGAAATGATATGTATATTCTATAATTTTGTGTAAAACTGAATTATACTAATGTGTTAAAGAAGTATAATGTTAAATGTGCATGTATTTTCATAGTATTCATCAAACTATATGTTGATTTACAATAATTTATATATTTTATAATTCTAAATAATTTATGCTTTAATTTATCAGAACATGTAGCTGAAAGTTATTTTCGATAATCTTCAAAATGAGAATTAAGATTTGCTTGAGTATTTGGAATATGGAAATATTCAGTTCCACAAACATAAGGAAAACATAAATTCAAAAGCAAACTAAATAGGGAAATTGTCAAAAATACCACTTTTCTTATATCACTTTTCACTTTTACCTTAATCACTTTTATCCTTATTTTTTTAAGAGAGAAAACACACACTTATAACCTTTGGGTTAATTAATCTAAGACTTATGGTTTAGAGTTGAGGGGTGGAGGTAGGGTGGGGTAAGGTTTAAGAATGTAAAATGTAAGATTTTAATTAATTTTAAAAAAATTTGTCTCACAAAAAATGATATTTATGAAAATGTCTTTTTAATAAAGGTAAAAGTGAAAAGTGGTATAAGAAAAGTGGTATTTTTGAAAATTTCTCAACTAAATATTGTGATTGTTTTAGAGAAATACATATTATATAAGTACCCACTAAATTTTATTAATATTTCGTTTTCTTTTCTGTAATTTTATAGTCAACTAAAGATAAACTATTTTTAGTTAGTTAAAAATATATCGGTTTATGTTACTTAATTATTTTATGTAATTATTTACGAAATAGATAGATATAAAAAATTTACTTTAAAAGTATATAATTATATTTTTTAAATTATGTTTTAAAGTAATAATATTTATTTTTAATATAAAATTATCTTTGTGAGCTTTTTTTTAATAAAATCACGTTATACATAAATTTTTTTTTCATCTAAGAAAAAAGATAGATATAAAGAAAGTGTTTTTATTACTTTATAAGTATATATATTGTTTTTGAAAATAAGTTTTAAAGGGAATATTACTATTTTGTGAACTTTCTATTATAGTGAAATAAGATTATATATACATATATTACCATTTTTAAAATGGTTTTTAATATTTATAAAATTTTCTTCCTTTTTATTATGTACTATAAACCTGTTCTACGAGTGAGTAAACAAATGTAAAATAATAAATTCTCTTTTTAAATTTCTTTACACATTTAAAAATATTTATCCCTCAATAAAAGTGACTATTTTTTTGTCCTTGTTGTTCTTGCTAGCAATATAAATTGGGAAGTTGTCAAAAATACCACTTTGTTTGTACCACTTTTCAAAAATATCTTAATCACTTTTATCCTTGTTTTTTTAAGAGAGAAAAACACACTTATAACCCTTGGGTTAATTAATTTAAGACTTAGAGTTTAGAGTCAAGGGGTAGTGTAGGGTGGGGGTAGGGTTTAGCAATTTAAAATTTAGGATTCTAACTAATTTAAAAAAAATTTACCTCTTAAAAAATGGTATTTTTGAAAATGTCCATTTAATGAAGGTAAAAATGATAAGTGGTACAAGGAAAGTGGTAGTTTTGAAAATTCCCCATATAAATTCATCTAATCAATAATAAAAATTTATTTTTTAATCAGTGTAGCTATTTTCATTATAATTTTTGTTTTAAATTAATTAAATTAGAAAAGAAAATAAAATGTTCAAAATTATATTTGAGGTTAAATACATGAATAATGAACTACTTATCTCCCATACCCATTTATACAAGTTTTATAATCTATTTATATTTTTATATCTTCTTATACATTCTCTTCTAAATCTATAGATTTAGATAATCGAAAAAGTGAATTGATGTAAAATTTATTTTTAAAAATTAGCTAGATTATATGATAATATAATATTGATTGTTACTATTTAAAATTATTTTTTATCAAATAAATTATATCATCCCAACTAATTAAGATTTTTAAACAAAAAATATTATTATTTTTAATTATAATTGGTAATTTGCTTTATTTTATCTAATTGCTTTACAGATATGGTTTTTGTACATTGCTTTTAGTATACATTTGACTAATTTTATTTTCTTAACAAATGTACCGTGATTTTATTATTATGTTTATCAAGTAGTTTTATATTATTTTATAATATATATTTTATATAAAGATATATTTGTACTACCATTTCGCATAAAGTGTATGAAAAGTCAAAGGTATTACTATAATTAAGTTATTCTTTTACTAAAATATATCACAATTTAGTCTGCAATATAAGAAGGAGAATTTTCAAAAATACCCCTTTCTTTGTATCATTTTTCATTTTTATCTTCGTTAAAGAAATATTTTTCAAAATATCACTTTTTAAGAGGTAAAATTTTTTAATATTAATTAGAATCCTAAATTTTAAATTCTTAAACCCTACCCCCACCCTACATCACCTCTTAACTCTAAACCCTAAGTCTTAGATTAATTAACTCAAGGGTAATAAGTGCGTTTTTCCCTCTTAAAAAACAAAGGTAAAAATGATTAAGATGTTTTTGAAAAATGGTACAAGAAAAGTGGTATTTTTGACAATTTCCCATATAAAAACAACATTTTTATATTTCTTCTGGTTTTATGTATATATTTTAAAAATGACAAATGACATCTTTTATTATATATATACATATTAAAATTACAAATGATGTAATATTCACATATGATGGACCATCACCAAAATTATGAGAAGAACAAACAGTATGTATGTAACATAATTGTATAATCAAATTATTATATCTTAGTAAAATATGTTAAATCAGAATTTTGTTTTTTCTGGTTTTCTATTTATATTTCAAAATCAAAATCATGTTTTGATATCTTCATAATTGGCTTTGCCTATCGGACCATCAATGAAAAAGTTTACATTGATTCTGCAGAGGCTTTAATATATGGGAAATTGTTAAAAATACTATTTTTCTTGTACCACTTTTCAAAAATACTTTAATTACTTTTATCCTTATTTTTTAAGAGGAAAAAACATACTTTTAACCTTTGGGTTAATTAATCTAAGACTTAGGGTTTAGAGTTAAGGGGTGGTATAAGGTGGGGGTAGGGTTTAGAAATGTAAAATTTAGAATTCTAATTAATTTAAAAAAAATTATCCCTTAAAAAGTGGTATTTTTGAAAATGTCTCTTTAATAAGGGTAAAAATGAAAAGTGGTATAAGGAAAGTGATATTTTTGAAAATTCCCCAAATTATAAGAAGAGGTCAAATTTTATTATTACATGAAATTGTTTATGAGAAGAAAATTTATTCTTATTTATATAGAATTTGGTTACCTGTTTATATTATTGCATGTAATGAATGTTAATAATAAAGATGATTGCTTAACTATTAAGTTAGCTAGATTAATTATTCAATTTATATAAATAGAATACTTCTAGTAATAAATTTCTTATATTTTGAATATCTTATTTTTATTATAGATTTTTTATTTTACATTATAATTTTTCTGTTTATATATTGAATTAAACTTGTGTAGCTTAAAATCATGCATACAGCCAAGCTGAATCGAATATAAACCTAACCGAAGTAAATCCGGTTTTAATTCTGTCGTTTTTAATTGAAACAAAGGCTCAATGGAACTGAACGCATTTTTTTTTTTTTAATTTGTATCTTACTTCATATCTCACCAGCACTCATGTCGTGTATGGCACCTCCATTCATATTAATTCCCAATAACTAATTAAAAAATGAAATAAGAAAACTTGATTACTTCCTTTTTCTTCTTATGATTCGAGCAAAGCAATCTTTACTTTTGTTATGAAATGGTGGATGGGCCCTAAGCCCATATCGCCTTAGACTATATACCCATTAGGGGTTTACTTATGTATTGGGCTAAGGTCCATAGTGTTATGTATCATAGGGTTTACACCTTATGTATCCTAGGGTTTACACCTTATGTAATCCTTATATAAAGGAACCTCATGTTATGAATAAGATATACTAATCCTTTCACAACACGTTATCAGCACGATAGACTCTAAAACCCTAAAAGCTAAGAAACCAACGAAAATTTCTAAAACCCTAATCTCTCTCCCGCTCCTCAACTCGACGTCGAACTTCAAACGACTCGTTCTCCCAAACCGTGAGGACTCAGAAAACGTGTAATATATCAAATTGAAGCCCCGGACGAGACGAAGAATTCTGTGAAAACGACTTGTCAATCTGACCTCTGACGCGCCCACACGCTCTATTACAGTGAACGCCGTCAAACCTGGAAAACTGCATACGAATTAAAAAGCTAAGTTTTCTCATAAACCCTAAGTTTTTCATGAACCCTAATCTTCTTTATCTCATAGAAGAAAGACTTTGGATGATATCTAATCTTATTTACAAACTTGATATCAGCTTGATTCAATCCTTTGGTTTCAACTCAAAAGGAACAAACATCAAAGGAGCAACCCATTCCCTCTCTAAGGTGGTCCGATTTCTACATCCTACAAGAAAAAGGTTCTCCTATAAACCCTAATTAATAGAAACCAATACTCTAGGTATGGAATCAAGAAATCTATGATAGGATATCGGATAGATTGAGTAATTACTTGATCATATAGAACCGGATGATAGGATTTTAAAATTGGTTGTGTGAAGAACCCTAATTATCAATTGTTCAAAACCGGTTTGTTCTTCTCATAATTGATTGATTGTTTATGCATTGAAAACCTAATCTTTTTGTCGATCAAAGGGCCTTGAAAACCCTTGTTTTGATTCGCATATACCATGTTTAGGTTGCTAGAAAGTTGTTTTCCCATACTCGTTGGAAACCCTAGCCGAAATTCTTGCATGAACCCTAGAACCCTAATTTCCTTTTAGGTTAACTTGTATATTTTCGAGTTTGATTGTTTTGGAATGTTTCCATATTTGATTGATTGAGAGTTTAGGTTGATAGAATAAAAAGGAAAACCTAATCTCGAATTTGGAAAGTTCCCTAAAGACATGACCTAAAATTTGAAAAATATGAGACTTTAAGAAAATTTCCATTTTGGATTGTTTCCATATTGCTTGTTTGAGAATAGGTTGATAGACTGATTGTAAACCCTAATCTCGAATTTGGAAATTCTCTAAAGTTATAAGACTTAAAATTTGGATGATATGAGAATTTAGGAAAATTTCCATTTTTCAAACTTTTCATTTTTGAAAGTTTCCATTTTTGAAATTTTCCATTTCCTGAAATTTCCATATTCAAAATTTCCATTTTTCAAAATTTCCATTTTTGAAATTTTTCATTTTTGAAAATTTCCATTTTTTTGAAAGTTTCCATTTTTGACTTTCATGAATGTTAGGGTGATAGATTGTTTTGTATACACACCCATGAACTTGAAATTGGAAATTTTAAAGGCTAAAACTTAAAATATGGATTGCTTGAAATTTTAGGAAAGTTTCCATTTTATTGATCTTATGAAAGTTAAGATGCTAGATTGCTTGTGATGAAACTCACATGAATTTGGAAACTCTAAAATATAAGACCTAAAATTTTGATTGCATGAGTTCAGGAATATTTCTATTTTGAAATTTTAGGAATATTTCCATTTTTGAACATTTCCATTTTTGATCATATGCATGGTCATGGTCGATCGTCCTACCCGACATCGACCTGGTCGATACCTTTGATCTTATCTCGACCTTGAACCACCTAAAGGCCTTGAAACCTTAACTCCGAAAACTTAAAATTGTTAGGATGCTTCTTGGCTGATTATGATTTCTCGTTTGATCAATGAAACATGGTTGATCACTTTATTGTTTGATCTCGACCGTGTGTCTTTTCTCGCCCATGGATTGTTAAAATCCTAGTCTCTAAATTAGACCTATAAGGGCCTTGAAACCCTAACCCACATTGCGAGAACTCATTGATTGATTTTGCTTAATTTTATGAGATATTGTTTGATGCATTCACTAGAACTATTACCCGGTCTTGAAACAAACCGAGGTCTAAACCTTGTCGACCTTGAAATCGACCTAGGATTGTTTTGCATCTCATCGTAGCAATCATACATAACCGTGTGACCATAGCATATCGACCATACATATCCCACGTCCACACTGTTCTAAAATAGAAATTGTTTTTGGTAAAGTAACTTAATGTGAAAAACCATGTGTGTTGATTGGTTGATTGTTTAAATTCTAAAATTCTTGAATTGGTTGATATATGATTTCAAATGTCGAAAATCTAAAGCTATATATAATCATTAGACACAAAGATTATCCTGTGTTGATTGGTCGATTATTTGATTGCTTGGTCGAAGATTAATATCTAAACCTTGACCTAGGACATACTTAATCCCGACCTTAAAGCTCGGTTTGATAACCTCGTCCTAGGCCCAATCCGACCTTGAAATCGGATCAAAACCAGGTTTAACTTGGTGTATTGTCGACCTTGAAACTCGACCCGACCAAGCACAAAATCTGAACCAAATCTATTCTAGACCCAAGGTCGAACCTGATCTATCATACCTATACTCGACCTAAAACCTGTCTTGGACATAACCACGTCCATAACAATAGTCCACACGGCTACATGAACCATTTTGGTCGCAGCCGTGGTCGATGACAGAGACGTGATCGAGACCACTATAATGTGAGTCATGGTTGATCGAACCACTATAACAAAAGGCCTGTAGATGTCAAACCCATTCAGGCACGTGGTTGAGACCAGACCCATGGTATTTCCACCACAATTTTACCTTGCCTAAAGGCATATGGTCGTGGCTATTAACAAACCATATGGTCGAGGTTAACAAACTCGGACCGTGGCCGTAGGAACCACAATAACCGTGGTAGTGGACCCAAAATTTTGGCCATGGTCAAGGGCATGTAAGCCGTGGTATTTCTAAACCACAACACCGACCAGTAAATCATTGAGCCATACGTGTGGAAAGTAAAACAATTTGGGACTAAGACATATAGAGCTCCCCAAACATATTCATGACCTCTATCAAGAGAGTCCAACAGGGGAAGAATCTAAATGTCCATTTGGTCCAAGATGACAATTGTGATAATCAAACATAAACTTATGAATTATGAAACATATAGTTGTCTAAATGAATAAGCTATATTTCGACAATAAAAGTTTGTCCAGTCGGTCTAATAAGACCCACGACTAAGGCATTGCCTAAAGGGCATAGATTTTATTCTAGATATTTGTAACTACTCTTTGTACGCCTTTACTCAATAAACGTCGTCGTCTTACTCGGTTTCATAACAAATGGTGCGTTCGTGATACTAGATCGAAGTTAATCTCACGCGCAGCTCTACTTCGTGTCAATGGACCAAGCGACGGCAATCGATCCATCGGTGGCGCGATTAGAAGATGATGTGGACTTTTTACGAATCGGATGTGATAAACTGGCTCGAGCAAGTCATGAAGCTTCATAGAGGTTCAATTCACTTGAGAAGCGGATTATTAACATCGGATCTGACTCGACATCGAAGATCGGAGCTCTTGAGCGACAGATGATGCTGATCACCAGCACTTTAGCTCGAATAGAGGCGCACGCTTTCGTTCCTCAGCGCGAGGGTAAGGAAATTGCTTCTTCTTCGTCCGATCCAGCCGTTCAGGTACCGATCTCTCAATCTGAACCGGAACAACCTCAAAATCCACTAGGTTATCAGGGAATTGGTAGTGTTATGGCAAATAGGGATTCAATGTTAAAGAAAGTTGAGATGCCAGTTTTTTTTGGTAAATTGCCGTTTGATTGGTTGTCTAGAGTGGAACGGTTTTTCCGAATCGGGAATTACAATGATGAAGAGAGGCTTCAGGTGGTTTCACTGAGTTTGGAAGGTCAGGTGTTGAATTGGTTCAATGGCGAGGTACTCAACGATCTGTTTATGAGCTGGGAACAGTTTACATGACGTCTTCTCGATCGTTTTGCCGGATCCATTGATGACGAACCAGCTACACGATTGTTTTGTTTGAAGCAGACGGAAGAGATTACAGATTATGTTAGTGAGTTTGAAGAACTGCGTAATCAAGTGACTGGTATTGATGAGAGTAATCTGATTAAGGTCTTTTATAATGGTTTGAAACATGAGATGAAAGAAGTGATCAGAATGAAGGAGCCTAAAGGATTAACCAATCACAAGATTGCTGTCTTGAAGATGGAGGGGGCAATGTTTTGTAAAGTGGTGAGTGGAGACAAGCAGGGGGTGTTCATGAGTCACTTGCAGCAGAACACGGGGGGATATCAGAAACTTACTGTCTTAGTTCTAGACAGAAATGCTATCGTGAAAGTGCAGGAGTCTGCCTTAGTGACAGGAAGACAAGATAAACCTGTGTTAAGACCGAGACAATACTATACTGATGTTGAGTTGGATAAGATGCGTAAAGAAGGTATTTGCTTTAAGTGCAAAGGAAAATGGTATCGGGGTCATCCGTGTGGTAGTCCAGAGCTACAAGTTATGATGCTGATGAATGGGTTGGTTACAAAGGTCCTTGAAGAAAGTATGATGGAACCAGAACCAGTGAGTTGTCAGATGATTTAGTTGCAGAAAGCCACCAAGAATTGATGAACTTGTCTTTTAATGCTTTTATGGGGCTTTCGTCACCAACAACAACCAAAGTGCGAGGCAAAATTGGGAAGGTGGTGGTGGTGATGCTATTGGATAGTGGAGCAACTCATAATTTTGCTTCTCGTTCCTTAATGGCCAAACTTCACTTGCTTCCGACTGCAACACCTGAGTTGGACATAAAGCTGGGTGCTGGAGTTTCAGTGAAGAGCATGGGTGTATACAAATCTCTTCAGTTTGGTATAGATGACTTGAGTTTCACTTCCGACTTTATTGCCTTAGAATTGGGGAGCATTGATGTAGTGTTGGGTGTTCAATGGTTACGAACATTAGGCAAGTGCTTGGTGGATTGGGAAGATCAAGAATTCTCTTTTCTTTATGGAGGATCGTGGGTTACTATACGAGGAGACCGTTCACTGTATAATTCTGCAACTATGAAGGTGTTACATCATTCTCGTTCACAGTCGTTCCCACAACCTTGGCTGGAATGTCCTGAGATGACGCTGAAGTCGGAAGAAGTGATTCCTACAGAGCTAATGGGGGTGCTCCAGAAGAATGAGCATATCTTTGATGTACCACAAGGGTTACAACCTGTAAGAGGCCACGAGCATGCTATTGTATTATTGCCCAATTGTGGACCTATCAGTGTGCGTCCCTATAGGTATCATCACGCTCAGAAGGAGGTAATGGATAAAATGGTTAAGGAGATGTTAGAGACGGGAGTTATCAGACCTAGTCGAAGTCCTTTTTCGAGTCATGTTTTACTTGTGAAGAAGAATGACAAGTCGTTCAGATTCTGTGTGGATTATAAAGCCCTTAACCGAGCTATTATACCGGATAAATTTCCCATTCCTCTCATTGATCAGTTGCTGGATGAGTTGTATGGAGCACATTTTTTTTTCAAAGTTGGATTTGAGATCTGGTTATCATCAGATCAGAATGCAACCTGAAGACGTGGATGAAACAGCTTTTAGAACAATGGATAGCCATTATGAATTCCTGGTTATGCCTTTCGGCTTGATGAATGCACCTGCGACGTTTCAAGCACTTAATGAATCACATATTTAGACCCTTTCTTCGCCGCTTTGTTATCGTGTTCTTTGATGACATATTGGTGTACAACTCCTCCTTGGAAGATCATATCTTGCACCTTCAGCAGGTTATGGACATTTTCCATGAACAAAAACTATTTGCCAACAGGAAAAAGTGTTCCTTTGGTCAGTAATCAGTGGATTACTTGGGTCATATTATTACTGCACAAGGTGTCTCGACTGATCCGAACAAGACCAAAGCAGTTGTACAATGGCCATTTCCTAAGTCTATCAAGGAACTTCGACGGTTTTTGGGTCTTACGAGTTATTATCGCAGGTTTGTCAAGAACTATGGTACCATTGCTCGTCCTTTGACTGAATTGCTTGAAAAAGACTTATTTGAGTGGTCCCCAAGAGCTCAATCTGCGTTTGAAGCTTTGAAACTAGCCATGACATCAGCTCCGATATTAGTTCTTCCTGATTTCCGTGAGTTGTTTGTTGTGGAGTCTGATGCGTCTGAGTTTGGAACTGGTGCCGTCCTGATGCAAAATGAGAGACCTATTGCCTACTTTAGTCGCGGTTTATCTTCTCGTGAACAGCTCAAGCCGGTTTATGAGAGAGAATTGATGGCGATAGTCCAAGCAGTGATGAAGTGGAAACATTATTTGATGGGGAGAAGGTTTGTTGTTAGAACTGGCCAGAAGAGTTTGAAATACTTGTTGGAACAACGAGAGGTTTCCATGGACTATCAACGTTGGTTGTCGAAACTGTTGGGCTATGACTTCAATATTATGTACAAACCTGGGGTGGAGAATGCAGCTGCTGATGGTCTTTCGAGGATGTCATTTCAGTCCACAGTGGTCAAGTCTCAGGAGTTATGGGCCTTGACAGTTCTTGTTGTTCTACAACTCCAAGATTTGTATAATGAAATTGATGCTGACCAGCAGATACAAGAGTTACGTTCCCGGATCTTGAAAGGCGAAGTAAAGAAACTGGGGTATAACATTCGAGATGAGCGTGTTCATTACAAACAACGGTTGTTGATTTCACGTTCCTCATCGTTGATTCCACTAATACTACAAGAGTTTCACTCTAGTGTCATGGGTGGCCATGGTGGTGTGTTGCGAACCAAGAAGAGAATTCATGAATCTTTTTATTGGGAAAAGATGTCTAAGGATATTCGGAAGTTTGTAGCAGAGTGTGTGATTTGTGAAACTCATAAATATACGACATTGTCACCTGAAGGGTTATTACAACCTCTTCCTATTCCTGAGAAGGTGTGGGCTGAAATCTCTCTTGATTTTGTCGAAGGGTTGCCTCTTTCTTCAGGTTACAACATCATCTTGGTCGTCGTGGATCGCTTGAGTAAGTACGGCCATTTTCTTGGCTTAAGACACCCGTTTTTGGCAGCTGATGTAGCGCATGTGTTCATCAAGGAAGTGGTCAAGCTACATGGCTTTCCACAATCTATTGTTTCAGATAGAGATCGGGTGTTTCTCAGTTCGTTTTGGTGTGAGTGCTTTCGGTTGGCTGGTACGAAGTTGAAGTATAGTACAGCTTATCATCCGCAAACTGACGGCCAAACTGAAGTGTTGAATAGATGTCTTGAGACATATTTGCGTTGCTTTACATCTGCACATCCGAAGAAATGGTTTATATTTTTAGCTTGGGCTGAGTATTCGTATAATACTAGCTATCATACTGCTATTCAATGTTCTCCTTTCAAGGTGCTGTATGGTCGTGACCCTCCTCAGCTGATTTGTTACGAGCGTGGGTCTACTAGCAATTATGAGCTTGAGAAGTCGTTGCAGGTGAGAGATGTTTTATTGAAGGATGTTAAGTCTCATTTGCTTCAGGCTCAACAGTTAATGAAGAATAATGCGGACAAGTACAGACGCGATTTACAGTTTGTGGAAGGTGACTTGTGTTCCTCAAACTACGCCTGTACCGACAGAACTCGGTGACCAAGCGCTTGTGTAAAAAGTTGGCAGCGACTTATTATGGACCTTTTAGAGTTCTTGCTAAAGTGGGTACTGCTGCTTATCGTCTGGAGTTACCGGTGGGCTCTAG